>MU834647.1:0-45346 GCA_029204225.1 Diphasiastrum complanatum | reverse complement strand
CCATGGGAATAGTGCTTCCCTTGTGAAGTTAGCTGCAAATCTATCCTCTGCCTACTTAACCCCGCCTAGATTAACCACCCGACTTTAACCACAAGCAAGATTAAGATAAAATACAAGGATGGAGGTGCTTACATCCTACACTCTCTGATGTCTTGGAAATCATCAACAACACGCAATAGAAAGAAGAAGCAAATGGAAAGCAAGAGCAAGACACAAAAACGTGAGAGAGAGAGAGAGAGAGAGAGAGAGAGAGAGAGAGAGAGAGAGAGAGAGAGGGAGAGAGAGAGAGAGAGAGAGAGAGAGAGGAGAGAGAGAGAGAGTAGAGAGAGAGCGAGAGAGAGAGAGAGAGAGAGAGAGAGAAGGAAAGAAGGATGTTCATTGTAAATCTTGACAGAATCTCCTCTCCTATTGAACATGAAAATAAGGTACAAGGGGTGCTTTTTAATAGATGGGAGCCCCTTTTCTCCTATTGGCTAAATTACAATGGCAAGGATCCTAATCCAAGCCGCTTTAAATTAACACAAATTGAATCTAATGGTGCTAAGAAAGCATAAAGGGCACTCACATCTTTCATGTGAGTTCTAATTTGGGCCCTTCTAGTCTTGGAGGTGTAGGAGTCTACTCTCCTCGGCCACAAGAACATAATGCAACTTTTCAATGGACGGAAGAGTTTCTTGAATAGCAAATGATTGGACCAAGTTGGTGGAACTCATCACCTAGGCCATTCAATATGATTTGTACTAGCTCTTGATCTTGGAATCTTTTCTCCTATAGCACTCAATTCCTTGTTAAAAGATTTGATCCTAAGGACATACTCTTGTCCACTCTCTCCATTTCCTTTCATGCTTTGAAAGACTTGATTTCTTAGCATGAGGATTCTTGAAGTGCTATTGGATTCATAGATACTCTTTAATGAATCCCAAGCTCTTTTGATGAGGCACAAAAAGACACCTCCTTCAAGAGGTCATTGCATACATTCAACTTTATGCAATGTACAGCTAATCTTGCTCTCTTCTTGTATTTGGTTTGTTCTTGGGCAGCTTGAGGCTCTTCCTCAACTCCTAGAACTATGTCAAAGAGGTCATAGATCACTCACACTAGGAGTGATTCATCCTCACTATGGAATAATTTGTGGAAGTGAGTCTCTCACTTGATTCCAACAAATAACCACCCATGTATGACATGAATGCTCTTCTAAAATCACAAAGATTTATGAATTTTAAAGATCTATAAAAGACCTAAAGCTCACAAGATTGCCTATAGCCTTGTCTCTATCAAACTAGCACACAAGCTTGAATGATACACAATTAGATCTTGATAAAAATTCCTAGCTTTCACTCTCACAAAAAAATTGCTTTACACTTTTCTTACTTCAACTGAGGATCTGAACAAATCAGCCTCTTAAATCTGATCTTAAACTCCAAAAAGAAATGCTTCAATGATCCAAAACTCTATTTGGTCATAGGCATTAGCTAGATTGAATCTAGATCGATACTCTGCTTCAAAATCCATCCTTGATCCTTATCCAAAGTATATTGACCTCCTATTCCATTCACCATGCATGTGCTCCTATGTCCAATTATAGGTCTGGGCCCTCATATGATTATTAATTACTTGACACAACCACGTCCGGAATGACGTAGCATAACTAATAACCACATACAACTGGAGTGACCGGCTATCCACATCTTCCGATTCCCTTGTATAGGACATGGACATAACAAAAAGACTCTTTCAAATTTGACCAGTCTAATTTATCTTTACGATCGAGGTTAAAAAAACTAGTCACGTGCTTTAGCAATCATGGTCATGGAAAACAGTTGGACTATAGCATAGGAGATGTTTTGCCATACACATTACATGCATTCTCAAAGATTTGCAACAATCGTTGAGGGTCTGACTACCGGCAAACTTTAGTAGATCTAGCTTGGGTGTTCTTTTCTCAAGGATGAGCTCCGTGAGTGGCAAAAGCTCCATTCGAGTGTGTTCTAGCGTGTGATATTTTAACACCATGAAAATGGGCTCGTGCCATGAAGACTCGGCTCTATCAGGTTCATGGCTCTCGAATGGATTTGTGGATGGCTCGTGGATTTGTGATCGCATTCGTAGAACTTATGACGTCTGATTTGTTCAACTGTAGGAGAGATTATCTCATAAGGATAATCTTCTGGGATTTCAGGATCAGTATGTTGGTCCATTGTGTACTGTCGTTTATTTTTGTGTTTTGTATGAGTTTTTGGTATTTTTTTTAAGTTTTTTTATTTTTTAGGGTTTTTTTTTTTATATTAGTAGGTAAGTCAAGGGGGAGACTTAGTATCAGAAGGGCTTTCTATTGGTATAAGTTTTTTTTTTTTGGAAACTTTTTGGTGTATATGTTTTTTTTTTCTTTTGAGCTCTTAGGCTCGGTCGAAATGATGATTCAGTTGAAATTGAAATCAGAAGTCTCGGTCGAAAATTTTAAAATTTGGCGTTGATCCGGCCCGGTCGAGATGCTATTGAAATGATCCGGTCGAGATTTGATCCAATTGACTCAGTCGAGAACTGACCTAGAGACTCGGTCGAGATCTGACCCAGAGACTCGGTCGAGATTTTGACCAGAGGAATTGGTCGAGAACATGACCAGAGGACTCAGTCGAGATCATGACCAGAGGCGGATGGTTTTTTCGTATTGGTCGAGATCTGACGTTTTGATGACTCGGTCGAGATTTGACAATTTTTTTGACTTGGTCGAGATTTGACGTTTTGCGACTTGGTCGAGATTTGACATTTTGTGACTCGGTCAAGATTTGACGTTTATTGCGACTCAGTCGAGATTTTAGTCTCAGACTCAGTCGAGATTTGAGTCTTAGACTCGGTCAAGATGGCTTCTGCAGGACTCCGTTGAGATGGCGTCTATAGAACTCGATCGAGATGGCGTCTGTAGGGCTTGGTTAAGATGTCGTCTGTAGGGTTCACTTGAGATGCCATCTACAGGGCTCGGTCAAGATCGCGTCTGCAGAGCTCGGTCGAGATGGCGTCTGTAAGGCTCGGTCAAGATGTCGTCTACAAGGCTCGGTCGAGATGCCGTCTGCAGGGCTCGGTAGAAATTTGATATAAAAAAAAAAAATTGAAGTGCCCCTCGGTGGAGATGGAAATGAAGGGGCTCGGCTGAGATGAGAACGAAGGGCCTCGACTAAGATGGAGTCTGAAGGGAAACAAATGGGATGAAAGAAGCTTGTCAGTGAGGGAGCGATGGAGGAGATGGTTGTGAAGGGATGAAGGAGGGGATGAATGGTTTGTGTGGATCAGAATGGAGAAAGAGGTGTGTGTAGATGCAAAAGGAGGGAGTTTGTGGTCGGTTGGAAGGTGGTTTCTGATTAGGGTCGTGGGTTTGTAGATCGTGGAGAGTGGGCAGGTTTTGTTTTATTGCAGTTTGATAATTGTCTAGCAAGAACAATCACAGGGTTGTGTTGTTTCAGCACGGATTTAGACAATGTGTGTAATTGGCTTACGGAGCTAGCTGTTGCAGCAGGTTTTGGATGAATCTATTGTTGGTTTCAAGTAGCAACGGGTCCAAATGTAGACAGATTCCATGTCTATAGATTCTGTCTACTAATGTCTCATTTTCTTTACCTCTGCTTACAACTTATGCTAGTGTTCTGCCTGTTACCAGGCTACATTGGGCATTTCTTGGATGTGAACGTTCTTGTTTAAAGGCCCAAAAATCAGGCAGAAAGGGACTGATAATGATGTAGCAAATGTCATGCCTGTCAGAGGATGACTCAAGAGGGTCACTCTTGAAATGTATCACATGCATTCACAACCAAACATGTAATCAAAATGTTCAACCTGTAGATCAGCATACAATCCAGGTGAACAAACCATGGTTCTACTTCTACTTTTTTGTAAAAATGAGATTGAAACAGATCCTTACCAACTAAAACTAAGCTACCATACATTCTACAAAACAAGAAACAATAAATTAAAGACTAAACGACATTTTGATAGTCCAAGGATCAAGAAACACTAATTTCTTGATTCTTGGACAGTCCAAAAACATCAAGAACCGGATTGTAAGAGATTATGCAAAATTTACATCACAAATCCAGCCTATTTAGTTTACCTAAATGCTGAAATGTACATTAATCCACAAGAAAACAAAAAATCTAATCCACGATCCACAACCACGCACAAAGGAAATGGAAGGGCAAGATCATTAATGCATCACTCAAGAAACAAGAATGATCAAGGAGCTCAAGAATGCATCAAAAACTCATGGAAGATAATCTCATTTCAGCATGGAGTTAATACATTTACAAAAGCTTCCCTTCTATAGAGGGGGAGTCTCTTAAATAAGCAAGAGAACTTCTTAGGTGGCATCCTAGTGGCATTTCCACATTACACAAATTACAAGTGGAATTATGCTCTCCACTGGATGTCACCATCAAAAGGTGGCTCACTCTACTTTTTTTAAGAGGGGTCTACTTGCATTTATTACTTTGCCTAGAAATACTAGCTCATCATGTCATTCCATCTTTCGGGATTCACCATGAGGCTTACCAGTTTTTGCTTGTCATTCTTAACTAGTACTTCTCGGCTCTTAGTCTTCATTCGTCTCATCTTCTCAGAGACCTCCTCAGTCTAAGGTGAGAGGTGCTCTTGGATAGCTCTGGCCGAGTATCTTGGGGATTCGTCAGAATTAGCCAACAAAAAGACAAGAAGGACCAATGTGTGTTTCCATTGTAGTCAGCCTGGACACGTTATGAAATTTTGTCCAGGACAAAAGAAAGACACAGCTCAAGTGATTGAGATGCCAGGTAAAGAAAATCTCAAGCTGGAAACTAATAAAGTTAATTGTGAGTGCGATTGTTCTTTTAGTACTACTTCATTCTTGCCAAATGATTTATTTTGTTTGAAAGACACTGTTAAAGGACAAGAAGTTAGTAATTTAGTGGACAGTGGATCTACTCATAATCTCCTTAACTATGGCCTTGTGCAGAAACTCGGCCTCAAAACTAAAGCCAGTAACCATAGATATCGAGTATATCTAGCTTCAGGTGTGGAGTTGGAGACGTGGGATGTTAAAGTTCCAAGACTCCCAGTTTGGATCCAAAATTATAGAGAGTTAATCGATTTCCATGTTTTAGATATAGCACATACAGACATAATTCTAGGATACGAGTGGTTATTTAATAAGCATCCTAAGATAGATTTTGAGAAGCATGTTCTCTCTTTTCAGGAGGGTAAAGAAATAGTTACATTATTTGGGGACAAATTTGTACATCCATTTGAGATGAGTTCATTTGCTAATGTAATGGAAATTTTTTATTCACAATATGAAGCTTAGTTGTTATTTGCTAAGCCAATTTTGGATTTATCTTAAATGCATCTAAGTAGTTGTGAATTGCCAAAGATTCTTAACTTTGTAGACTTAGATCAGGAGCAAATTGAGAAGAATAAGATACTGTCGAATTTAAAGATGTATTTCCAATAGAATTACCTCATGGAATACCATCGTCGAGATCAGTAGACCATAAGACTTTGCCTCATATGGATGATCTGGTAGATCAATTAAGTGGAGCTAAATACTTCACAAAGATAGATCTTAGAACCGGATATCATCAAATTAGGATTCATCCGGATGATGTGCAAAAGACTGGGTTTCGGACAAGATTCAGTCATTATCAATTTCTCGTGCTTCCTTTTGGGTTGACAAATGCACCGGCCATGTTCCAGCAGATGGTGAATGACTTTTTTCGTCCATATCTAGGGAAGTATGTGGTTGTATTCTTAGATGATATTCTCATCTATAGTAGGAAACTTAAGGAGCATTTGAGCCATCTTAAGACTATCTTAGATATTCTCAAATGAGATAAATTTTATCCTAAAGAATCTAAATGTGAGTTTTTTAAGCATGAGTTATTGTACCTCGGTCATAAGATCACCCGCAGTGGGTTGGAGATTGACGAGAGTAAGGTCAAGACAGTGCTTGAGTGGCCAATACCGAAGACGGTTAAAGAAATTAAATCTTTTCTTGGTTTTACAGTTTTCTATCGTAAGTCAATTGAGCATTATGCAAAAAATGGAGCACCTTTAAACAATTTGACTAAAGGCGAAGTTAATAAAAAGAAAAAGAGAGGTCAACCTAGTGAGCCTACTGAGTGGAAATTGAACCAATGCTTTGAGAAACTCAAGCAAATGGTTGCTTCAACTCCTGTTTTACAGATCGCGAATCCTGATATATATCTTACGTCGTGCGAACTGATGCGATGATTCAGCGAGAGGGGCAGTTCTTCTACATGATGATAGGCCGATAGCATTTGAAAGCAAGAAACTCACGGGGCCTCAGTTGCGTTATACAACTCAGGAGAAAGAGTTATTTGTTGTGATACATGCACTTAAAACTTGGAGGCATTACCTTTATGGTAGTCAATTTATAGTGTATACAGATCACCAGTCTCTAAAGTACTTTTGTAATTAAGGAGAATTTTCTCTCCTCTTGGAGAGAATATATCCTATGGAAACTTGCCCATCTCGCTATTGGAAATTCTGTTTCTTGAGCCAGTTTCTCCTCTCCTCTCTTGTGTTCTTCATTGTGGCTAGGGGGTGGATTGGTTAGGGTATTGACAAGCCTCTCCATATTGGTTGGATGGTTCATGCTCCACAGGTGTCCTTTTGGTTTGCATGTGACAGGATTCTTGAAGATCTTCACTTGGTGATCGTTATAGATACAGTACTAGAATGGGCCACTGACATAGTTGAATATCTAATGGGGGGCCAACCAGATCAATCATTACCAAAGGCCGAACAATGGAAGATGGTTGTAAAGGCTAGACCTTATCGATTGATTGTTGGCCAATTGTATCGAAGAGGATAAGATAGGATCCTTCGAATATGTAGTCTTCCACATGAAGCCGCCTAGATTATTTCGATTTTACATGAAGGCATAGGTGAAGGTCATTTTGCATCAAACATTACAATTCGCAAGATCTGGCAATCAGGATGCTGGTGGCCAACGATTCATAAGGATATGGAAGAAAACTTGAGAAAATTTGATGTATGCCAATGACCTAGAAGACCAACAGGATTAAATTATGATCTATTGCATCCGGTGCTAGCTCAAAAACCAATCAATAAGTGGGGATCCACCTAGCTGCAATAAGTTCACAAGCCCGATACATCATCGTGGCTACATATTATCTCACCAAATGGGTAGAAGCCAAGGTCGTGCGAATTGCTGATGCATGAACCATTGCCAAATTCCTATACAAAAATATTATTGTGCGCTTCGGATGCCCGGTGGAGATAGTCAGTGATCACATAAGCCATTTCATCAATGAGACCATCAAAGTCCTATTAGAGGAATTTTTCGTGATCCATATATTCAACAGCACACTTTATTATCCTCGAGGTAATGGGCAAGCAGAATCATCCAATAAGATCTTGTGTAGCGTTATCCCAAAAACAATTGAAACTAGTAGATTTGATTTAAGTTGCATGCTACTAAAGTAAGCACTGATCAAACATCAATCCAACTGGTTTATGGTCAGGATGTTGTAATGCCAGTGAAGTTTTTGGTACCTTCATTGAGAGTCACTGTACAACGCCTTGATGAATCCAAATCTCTACAACTATGCCATGATGCCTTACACAAGTTTTGCGAGACACACTTATTGGTTGTGCATGCATTGACAGCTGAGAAAGCACGACGCAAAGCATGGCATGATAGCCGGTCACACAAGAAAGATCTTCGATCAGGTGATCTAGTCCTCACTATATAAGACCAAGGCAATCAAAGAAAAGTTGAAGTTACCGCATCAAGGAAATTCTAAGTTGTAGTGGGCTATTTCCTATCCTACCCTCAACCCAAGATCCAAGCACACAAGCATCAAAGAGATGAAGTTAGTTGTCACACGTAGGTTCGTTTCCATGAGAGCAATAACATATTCCAAATTCCAGCATGTGCATAAGATTCAAATCTAACACTAAGATCCATTAACACTAAGCATTAACCCTACATCCATTAACACTAGATCCACATTAATAGAAGCTTATTCTTCTCTCTCTCTCCCTTTCTCTCTCACAAAAAACATAAGAAATAGAATCCCAATAAGTATCAAATCCAACAATTAGCAAACACAAAGAAGGCATGAGAGATGGAGGAAAAGAGATAGAGAGCAAGGACATTCTACATCCATTCCATAAGAGGGGCAACCTGCTTGTATTGAAATGAAGAGAGAACATGTACAAGGATTCGAATTAACCACTAATATAGTGGATTGAGGATCTAGGCACCTCAATTCCTATTGGCTATTCTAACCTAAGCATTTAAAAAGTGGAGGAAACCCATTCATTAATTGGAGGACCCAATTTGAAAACAAATTTTGGTGGGAACCCCTATTTTATCTGCTAGCTTAGCATGTTTTCAGAGCAGGTTATCAGAGCTATTTTTATAGCTCAATAAGCTTCCCATAGAGCACAATCCTATCAATCGATAGGATAATAGTTTTTTTTTTCTGTAATTAGCACTAGAATTTCTTTCTTAAGTCCCTGATAATAATCACTATCACCTAATATAACTTTCAATTGGATTCTCAAAGCAAGGCAGGTCCCATCGTGGACAAGCTTGATGGATCCATTTACCATCTATGGAAATTTAAGATGAAAGTCGTGCTAATGGCTAACAAGTTGCATGATGTTGTCACAAGTATAGAGGCAAGACTCAAAGTAGACGACACAACAATCTCCCAATGGAAGCTCAAGGATGGCAAAACTTTTGCATTGATCATCCTCAACATCTCAGACACACAAATCGGCCATGTGTCTGAAGCTCATACCTCAAAAGAAGTATGGGACATCTTGAGCACACTACACGATGTGTGGGACAAAGCTTTTAAGCTACACCTCAAAAGGAGATTCTTCTCGCTCTAGATGACAAATGGTGATTCGCCATAGAATTACATCAATCGGTTCAAGAACCTGCTACAACCAATGGTCATTGTTGAATCAGTCATAGACAATCAAGACACAATAATGACACTGCTTTCAAACTCTCCAAGTTCATATGACAACTGGATGATGGTCATCACCACACACCCAAAATTGACTTTATCAAGGTCATCACAATGTTGCTACAAGAAGATACTCGAAAGAATAGATCATCCAGTTTCTTGACAATCAACTCTCATTCCCTATACACAAACAAGAGCTCGAGTAAGCAAAAGAAGAAAGGCTTAAAACAACTGAAGCTGAATCGAAAACCAACACAAAGTCGAGAGCAGTCGAATTCACCAATTAAGAAGAAGTTGTTCTACATATACTACAAACAAATTAACCACGAAATCCAAGATTGTCGCATAATACAAGCAAGAATAGTGAAGGGCAATTGAATCAGATGGAAAATATAGCCACAGAAGCACCTCAACCCAATCAAGAAACACATCATGATGCATCCATGACAAACCATCAGGAAGCTTCAGACGATAGCTTCTGGTTTCTCAATTCTGGAGCCACTCAGCACGTGACTAGACATACCGGCTGTTTCGAATCCTATATGTCTTACAGTGCCAAGAACCCTCACAACCAAAATATAAGCAATTGACCTCCTATTCTTGCATTATAGCAGTCAACACCATGCAAGTGCTCCAAAGTCCAATTATAGTTATGGGCAATGGTGGAATGCCCTGATATAGTGATAATATGAGAAAGCCTATTACTAATAATTACGTGATACATAGAGAAGATTGGACTACATTTTAATATCAAATATTTTAATTTGTTAAGCTGCTAAACTTATTTTGGACATGGATAACAACTAACATTCAGCGTTGACACTTGTCTTCCTCACTGTGCTAACTTGTGCGGTTTTGTATGGTGGGATGGTGGCAGGTACTAGCTGGATGTCTTGAAATTTGTTTTGCTATACGGTGCATTCTTTCTTTGAAGTACTGCATGCTTTCAGTTATGTTTTACTTTGTTGGGTTATGAATAAAGGTTTTAAAAGGTTTGGTCTTGCTTTGGCAAGAGGAGCTATGACGTTAATCTCTCTTTGTGCATCCTTGAAGTGTAAATCCAACTATCCTTTGGTCAAGATAGTATCAAACATTTACCTTACGTGGATTCATAGGCTAACAAAGGCTTTTTTTCATGGTTTAGTCCTCAAGTTGGTTCTAGGATGTTGTTGATCTTGGTTCCGGGAGCCCCTTCCTCCCCCTAATTGATTCATACAAACTCTGATCTGTTGTATGAAAAGAGCTGTGATGTTGCATAGTTTTATTATTGAAATTGATCGTGCTACCTGTAATGTTGCTGGACCAGAAGATAAAGTGCTCTGTATAATTGATCTCTTGGATACCTTACACTGGGTAAAAATCTACATGGATTATGGCAAAAACCGTATTGACCCTTTGGGTACTGTGGAAAATTTTGTTGTTGACCTTGCTAGTCTTGTTGATAAATATGAGGAGGAAGAGAGATTTTTTAATCAAAATATAAGGAAAGTCTTTGCCTGCCTGGAAAAAGAAAATGACTCCTTGTTTGCCGAACCAGTGCCTACCATTCCTAATATACCTCTCTCTCCATGCCCTCTTGTTTTTTTAGATGAGTTGGATGAAGATAGAGTTAAAATAACAATGATCGACTTATACAGTGCTTTCTTATTTCGACGGCACCACGTGTGCTTAGTTCTAAAGTTATCAGGCCATCTTTTTTTTAAAAGACCTTTGAGTGCTTTTAAGCAACTGATCTTTGTACTTACTTATTAGTTGAATATACAGTTTGTTGAGAGCAATTTGTTGTCTTGTCTTGTTGCACTTGACGTTGTGCTGTGGTGATTGATCTGGTCGGGTGTTTAAACTGTGTTTTCTTAACTTGGTATCAGAGTCTCTTGGTGGCTTGAATCACCAATCAAGAACAGAGAGCTGTGAATTTACGACGGTTTGTTGGCTAGGAAGCACAAAACCGAGTCTGTGGAGATTCGTGGAATAGCTCAAAACTGTAAGAAGATTCAGAGGCAAGGGATTGTCAGCTGAATCAGAGGGCAAGCAAAAAGTGAAGCTGAAAATCTTCTGAAGGGTTGCTTGGCATTTGTGATTGGTTTGAATCCAATCGAACACCGTTTGAAGAGCGGTTTGGAGCAAAACATTACTTGCTGTAGGGCGACCTCAACCAGATAGGAGTTGCTAGTGAAAGCTCAGGGAAAGCCTGAGTAAAGCCCAATATATCCTTCTCTTCAAAGCTGCTAGGGTTTCCAAATGCAAAATGGACTTTTTCAGAGCTATAAGTTGTTGAGGAAGGGCGCCCTAGTAAGGAGAATCAGCCTGTAAGAGGCCGTGGATCAGATAGAGAGCTGGATCGCGATTAGCAGCCAGAAAGCCCGTGAGGAAGCCATAGCCAAGGGAGCTTGGAGAGCGAAGGAGGCAGACAAACCTCGCGCGCACCCAGTCGCGCAACTACCATAGCGTTTGGAGGGGTCTAGCGCTTGCAAGCAATCCATTTTAGCATGTTGAAGGAACTTCGACCATCGGATCATGTCTATTGAAGATCTATGATGAAAAATGGAGGAATATAGGCCACAGGATCAAGGGCCACCGTTGGGATGCATGTGAAAAGCTTTAAGGGGTCTGAAGTGCAAAGTGCATTGCAACTTCATTAAAAATCTTCAATCTGAAAAAATTGTTGGGTCCCAAGTTTTTGAAGGGTGAAGTTTCTTCACACTGAGGAAACAGTTCAAAAACCTAAATTGCCCTTATTTTCACCTCCTTTAGCCCATTATGGCCAAACGAAAGGCTATAGCCTCCAAACGAAGGGCACCCTGACTGTACCTGCAAGTACGGTACACCAAAACAGAGTGATTGCCACGGAGAAAGTGTTTGAAGCACACCAGAAGTGATTCACCATTCCATTGGGCAGGTAGGTGGTAGTTGGTGACGAGAAGCATTTCGGAAAGCGACGCCAGTTTGGCTTTCAATTTGGCGAAAGAGCGGCGGGTGGCCTGGTAAACCAAAAAATGCAGGTCGTTATTTGTGATTTTTGATATCACGATTGGCTTCGACATATGTTTTATAGCCTACAGGTGGAGTTTCAAGTACTTTGGAGATGGCAAACATCAATGAGGCAATTTTGGGCGATGCAAGCAAACTTGATGGGGCTTCTAACTACAACATCTGGAAATGAAGAGCATTTTGATGGAGAAAGAGTTATGGGAGATTGTGGCAGGTATTGAAATCTGACCAAATACCACTCCAAGTGATATGAGGGCCTTTGATAAAAAAGTGCATAGAGCATTGTCCTTAATCAATCTTTCAGCGAAAGACCATGTAATCACTCATATAAGTGATGCCGCGACGGCTAGGGGAGCTTGGGAAGCTCTTAGAATGCAATTTCAAACTTGCAATCCAGCTCGGGCCATGTTCTTGAAGTCAAGATTGAACACAGTAAGGATGGAAGAAAGTGAATCAGTAGGATCTTTCTTCACAAGGATAAAGGAGCTGAGAGATCAACTTGTGGCGATTGGAGAACCAATCAGGGATGTTGAATTGGTACATACCACAATGAGCGGTGTCTCAAAAGGGCTACAGATGTTTGTGAGCAGCATTGCTTTGAGGGAGAGATTGTCTACTTTTGAAGACTTCCACGGAATCATGTTGCAGGAAGAGCAGCATTGCGAAGTGGTGAAGTCAAGGCAAACCCCACAGGAGGATCAAGCCTTGCTTGCTAAAGGCAAGCAGAAAGGATGGAAAAGGGTTCCCAAAAAATTCAAGGATGAAGATGACGAGGGAGAGTCGTCATCAAAAGGAAAAAAGAAGAAGAAAGGCAAATGTTACTATTGCCACAAACCGGGTCATTAGGCATGCGAATGTTACAAGAAGAAAGCGGACATAAAGGCGGGAAAAGTGACTCAACAAGGAAACATTGCCGAAGATGATGGAGAAGATGACGAGACAAGTGTCTTCTCATCGACATTGGCATCCCAAGTTGATGATGGTGCCAGATGGTTCATAGATTCAGGTGCCACATCAAAAAGAGTTTGCTTTATGTTGGTGTAATGGCAAATCAACATCTTAAGGTTGAATTTGTCAAGGATGGATGCCTTATGAGGGATATGAACCACAACTATAAAGTGGTGGCGAAGGGTTATAGAGATAGTAACTGTGGTCTTTATAAACTGGATGCTGCAAAACCAGGAGAATATGGTTTGGCTATCTCAACAGCATCTCAATCTGAGTTGTGGCACAGAAGACTTGGTCATTTGAACTATGGGAGCTTGAGATTGATGGCGAAGCTAAAGATGGTAATAGGGTTACCGGCATTGCAGGATGATCATCATGCAATATGTGAAAGATGCGTCATGGGAAAGCATCACAGGGAGACATTCAAGAAAGGTGGAGCTGCAAGAGCTAAGAAACTGCTGGAACTCGTTCACAACGACCTGTGCGGCCCAATGAAGACCATGTCATTGGGGAAAGCATATTATTTTATGACTTTCATAGATGATTACTCTAGGAGGAAATGGATTTATTTCTTGAAGAAGAAATCTGACGCTTTTGCTCACTTCAAGGAGTTCAAGATTTTGGTAGAGAACCAACTGGATGCACGCATCAAAGTGCTAAGATCTGATAGAGGGGGCGAATACAAATCTTATGATTTTGAGGACTTTTGCAAAGAACATGGCATCAAAAGACAATTCACATAGTCACACACGCCGCAGAGTAACGGTGTAGTTGAAAGGAAAAACAGGACTATTATGGAGAGTGCATGCTCCATGATGAAGCAAATGGGCTTGACTGATTCACTTTGGTTGGAAGCGTGCAGTGCGGCAACGTTCTTGCAAAATAGGAGCCCTATAGTTGCAGTTCCAAATGTGACTCCCAAAGAAGCATTTACAGGAATAAAACCAAAAATTGACAAGTTTCGTGTCATTGGATGTAAGGCCTATGTACATCTGCCAAAGGAGGAGCGAAAGAAACTTGATGCCAAAGCAATCAAGTTTATCTTCGTCAGTTATGATGAGAGGACGAAGGCATACAGGTGTTTTGATCCTGTAATGAACAAGATTCACATTAGCAAAGATGTGATCTTTGATGAAACGCATAGGTATGAAGATGAAGACCATGCAAGTGGTGAAAGCATCAAAAGACTTCTCACAATTTTGGAGGAAGAAGATGAAGAAGATGCTCCACAAGATGATGCACGTGAAGATGAGAGTCGAGAGGGCGAGTATGAAAGGACACCACCTATTCAAGAGCCTAGGGGGAGGTACTTGCCAATAGGAGCAATAAAGGAGAAACCGGTTGGAAGTAAGAGACATTACTTAGACACTCCTTGGGATACATACTCTCCACGTAGTGTATCACCTGAATCTAAGATACCAAAATGGTATGAAAAGATCATGAAGGATGCAAAGCTAAATCAACCAAGATCTAGCACACAAGGAGAAGTGAGAAGATCAACATGGGAAAGGAAGTCTCCCGATTGTTGTCATGTGAACTATGCCCTAATGAGTGACTTTTTGAAGTGTCGAGAACCATCAACCTTTGATGAGGCAAAAGATTACAAAAAATGGCAAAGGGCAATGGAAGATGAAATAGAATCTATCCACAAGCATGATACATGGGAGTTGGTTGATCTACCACTTGGAAAGAAACCCATTGACAGCAAATGGGTGTTTAGAACAAAGTTTCATGCGGATGGCACGATAGCAAAGCATAAATCACGCCTAGTAGTGAAGGGTTATGAGCAAAGCAAAGGAATTGACTGTGAAGAGACATTTGCTCCAGTGGCTAAGTGGACAACGCTACGCCTTATCACTGACTTAGCATCTCATTTTGGTGGAAAATCCATCAAATGGATGTGAAGTCCGCATTTTTGAATGGTGACTTAGAGGAAGAAGTTTACATGGTCCAACCGCAGGGATTCATCGCAAAAGAGCAAGAACAGAAGGTATTAAACTACACAAAGCACTTTATGGCCTTAAGCAAGCGCCATGCGCATGGTATGGACGCATTGACAAGTACTTTCTTTCTCTTGGGTTTGTAAGAACAAATTCAGATCCAAACCTTTATGTTCTTATAAATGATGACATCATTGCCTTGATTGTACTTTACGTTGATGATATCATTATCACGGGCAATGATGAGAACCTCACTCGTTCTATCAAAGCCAAATTATGCAAGCAGTTTGAGATGACAGATTTAGATCTTATCCACTATTGCTTGGGTGTCGAAGTATGGCAAACTGGCAGTGATATCAGGTTATGTCAAAACAAGTATGTGGGCGAGATATTGGAGAGATTTCACATGATAGAGTGCAAACCTTCCATCACCCGTTGCAAAGCTGGTAAGAAATTATCTCGTATTGATGATAGTGCACATGTTGACGGTACTGTATTTCGTCAGCTAGTTGGGAGTTTGATATATCTTACGACCACACATCCTGATATCTGCTATGCTATAAGTTTGATTAGCCAATTCATGTCATCACCCACTATGGACCATTGGAAAGCTGCAAAAAGGATTTTGAGATATGTGAAAGATACACCTAACCTTGGCCTAATCTACAAAAGACAGAGTGTTTTACCTAAGTTGTAGGGTTATGTTGATGCTGATTGGGCAAGAAGTATAGAGGATAGAAAGTCAACAACAGGTTATGCCATCAATTTTGGTAGTGGTTTTTTTTCATGGCCTAGCAAGAAGCAAGATACTATTTCTCTTTCTTCTACAGAAGCTGAATATAAAACGTTGAGTTCTGCTACCCAGGAAGCTGCTTGGCTACGTAAGTTATTACGTGAGATTGGCATGAAGCAGGTAAATCCTACTGTTATTTTCTATGACAGTCAAAGTGGAATACAATTGGCTAAGAATCCTATCTTTCACGCAAGGACAAAACATATTGGGGTAAAATATCACTTTGTGCGTGAGAAGTTACAATCTGAAGATATAAGTATTGTACATTGTTCTACGTTATTACAAATTGCTGATATATTTACGAAAGCTTTAAGTAAAAAAAAGTTTGAGACTTTTAGAGCCAAACTTGGCTTAGATCTGGTTATGTAAAAGGCCTTTACTTGTAATACTATCATGGAGGTATGTTCCATGAATAGAGTAAACTCTAAAATAAAGAGAGACGTTGATCATTGAGGGGGAGAGTTAATATAGCAATGATCGACTTATACAGTGCTTTCCTATTTCGACGACACCACGTGTGCTTAGTTCTAGAGTTATCGGGCCATCTTTCTTTTATGAGCCCTATGAGTGCTTTTAAGCAACTGATCTTTGTACTTACTTATTAGTTGAATATACAGTTTGTTGAGAGCAATTCTATTGTCTTGTCTTGTTGCACTTGACGTTGTGTTGTGGTGATTGATCCGGTCAGGTGTTTAAACTGTGTTTTCTTAACTGATAGTGCTTCACAGCTTGAAATCTTTTCGCAAGATATCTGTGACGTTGGAGACCAATCTACCTTCAAGTTCTGCCAAGCCAAGAGATGTCAAATTCCCATGATCCCTAGCTGTACTATTGAGTTCAAATCTGCACGTACTACTTTCAAACTTTGGAGCCTACCCATTGTAAACTTTCTTGCTCCCTTGCCCATTGAGCTTTGGATTTTACTTGCAGATCTGAATAAGAATACCACTTGAGATACTTGTCGCCTTTGACAATATCATTTGCATGAGCCTTTTCGAACCCTCTCGTTGCCCTTCTGAGCAAACCTAGACTCGAGTTCATGGACACTTTGACACCGGTTTCAGTAGAATGAATATGCACCAGGGCAAAATTTGGAATTGGAAGAGACCCTTTTTCAAATGTAGGTGTAGTGACAAGTGCAAGAATAACTCTTCTAATGTTTGGTTTGATCATGGTGTCTGGTTCATAATGAACAATCTGAGTAAGTTTTCCCCTAGTGCATCCATGCAAAATCAGTTGAATGCATTCTTCCTTTGGCTCCACAAGCCTGCTAGAGACGTGGTCAAGTCACACCTCACTTTCTTCTTTATACGCCAGCACATGATTGATGCACCTATAGAGTTGGTCGCAAACCCCTCTGCCAAACTACTTGCTAACCTTGGTGATGCAGAAAACATCAGAGAAATTGAACGCCTACTCAAAAGACCAAGTTTCTCCACTCTCCAAGATAAATTCTTTCAAAATTCTAATAAAAGGCCCGGTTCTTTCAACCTAAACAATCCGAGTTCAGTGGTGTCTGGACATAATACGGGAAACAAAAAGATGTTTACAGGTTAGAAAGGTAAGGAGGGGCAAGGTAATGCTGCAAAAGAAGATTTACCGGTTAAAAAACTGAATTTCTACAAGGATTAACTGGCTGGCAGGAGGACGAGGTTTTGGATAGAAGAACTCTTACTAGAAATGCGGTTGATCGACTACTACTCAGCACGCACAAGGACAAGGCAACGATCTTTTTACATTTACTCTACTGCAATAGAATGTTTGAGACAATTCATGTGGGACACTTTTACACTCGCGTCTTATTACAGATCTTTGGCCTTATACATGAGTCCTTCCATGATATTGTGTTTGCTTGGTCTTACATGCCGAAAATCAAGAGTGAATGGTATTTTTCATTTGATGTTTTCTGCAATTTTGAAATTGAAAGTCTGCCTTCATGTTCTTGTGCTTCTCTAAAATGTTTCAAAAAGTTCATTTCGGATAAATTTGATCATGTACTTACAGCGGACTGCAATATAATTAGAAGTATGTACCTCAAAAAATCATTAGAAAAAGGACTGTCATATTATGTTGCAACATGCGCTCATTTACAATGTGGCTAACAAACTTTATGATGGTTGGATTAAACTTATGAAGCTTTTACCTGAATGTGCAATGATGAATGATGATACAATTTTGAAGCATGCCAAATATGTCGATTTGCCGCTATTGACTTATTAAAAAGAAAAAAATGGATTCAAGGGAATACTATTAGTTTGAGAAAGAGATAGATGCCAATAACGAACGACAATGGTTAATCAAACATTTGTACGTCAATGGCATTGACAAAGTGCAACATAATCCATGCTTCATTTGTATGAATCTTGTCAAAACGCTTGCAATTAAGAGGCTTGATAGTCAAGATTTTGAACCCTTTCCTAATAGATCAAATAATTTTGTCCATCACTCTTTAGAACATATCAAGGACATGGAAAATAGAATATCTGAAGACTTCATATATTCAAAAGAACTTCTCTACCTCTTATGCACTTTTAAAGCTCATAAGAACTCTTTCAGATGGATCACAAATGCCCATGAGTGCTATTTTTTTGGACTTGCTAAATTCCTGACAGGGGTTCTTGGTATGCTGCATCCTTTCATTATGGAAGGTGCAAGCCTTAAGGCGAAAACATACAAGAGCTACCTAAATGGGGATACAACTTTACTTTTGCAGTGTGAATCATCTGTTGACTTCTATCTAAATATACCAAAGAAGAATTACTGTATGGAAGCCATGGACATTTCCAACTGTTACGAAAATATATCCCTGAATGGGCCAGATGGGCTGAAGACGGTTCTAATGAAACTAATCCTATTTGCCTTCAAATTTACAAAGGGAGAAACCCTTCACTATAAATGGATATCAAAAGTCAAGGATTTCCAATGGCCCTAGAACAAATTTTTTTTTGATGAATGAAATGCTATTGACATGGATACAATATGTGCATGGAATTCTCCGTTGATAGATAATTGCGTTATCAGACTTGGTAATCACACATGGAGACAAATCGGGGAGATCCCTATGGGATTCTCGTGCTTTCCTTTATGGTGTAACTAGTATCTCTCTTACTTCGAAATGCAGTTTATCAAAAGGTTGCGAAATTGTGACACATGAAATTTATGAATGATTTCAAATTCTCTTTCAGATATATTGATGATATATGCTTTATCAACAATCCCCTTATCGACAATAGGATACCGGACAGCCCTTTCTAGATTTACTCATTGGAATATCTCGATATAGATAAAAGCAACATGGCCAATAACACGGTAAAATTTTTAAACATTGCCATCTCTTTTGATCCGATAAATGGTGAGGTACTTCTTTCTAAATATGACAAAAGAAGAGATTTGCCCTTTCAGCTTTTGCAATACATACACTTGGCTTCCAATAGACCAGTGTATAATTCCTATAAAATCAGTGTACTGTGTATTAATAAGAAACGTATTCTAAACCTCTAGAGTCTTCACCAAAAGTTAGTTACTTGTTTTTCTAAAGATTTATAATGTAGCAATCTAATTTTCGTGAGAGCATCATTGCATACCAAGCATTCTTTATATCGCTTCCTTTATAGTAATCACAACCATACTCATACTAGTTATTAGAGGCAAATAGCATCACAGTTCAATCATACTAAACAAGCATACACCTGGAGCCATCATATGTAGCAAGCTATAGCCAATCGAGTGTAGAAATAGCATTCATATCGTCCACATTTATGCTAAAACTTCTAGTTTTTTCGGAAACTGCTTGAAAGGATAACGGTCCATCGCATTTCTGATGGCCATTTATACTAAAAAATGCATGAAGCATTGCACATACACAAAGCAATACTAAATTGCAGGTAGTATCGCGATCCATGAGCCATAAAAGTAGCGGCCAATCTCCCATCAGAGAAGGCGCTGGCCAACGACCACTTCAATATCATTTGTGTACACGAACGTGATCATCATTACCATGCGCTAGTTCGATGTCCAGCGCCTACTATAAGCATAAAACGGTTGGAAGCCAGAACTTGCTATTACACAAAAGTAATCACAACAAACTATGGGCATTCATTCTACACCACAAAGCTTAGCATATATCCTCCTTTAACAGCGAGTTACTATTGTACAAGTCACCGATAGTATCCTTGCCTTTGTTTGCAGTATTGTTCATACGATTACTCTTCCAAGAACATTCACAAGCCTTCTCTTCATCAACAATCACGGTAAGGTAGAGCACCGAGAGAACTAGAGTAAGGGTGGAGAGAGAGAGAGAGAGAGAGAGAGAGAGAGAGAGAGAGAGAGAGAGAGAGAGAGAGAGAGAGAGAGAGAGAGAGAGAGAGAGAGAGAGAGAGAGAGAGAGAGAGAGAGAGAGAGAGAGAGAGAGAGAGAGAGAGAGAGAGAGAGAGAGAGAGAGAGAGAGAGCATGAAGAGTGAAGAATAGGGTTGTGTGACCTCCCTATCTATAGAAACCAGAGAACACTTAGGTGTGCTAAGTGTAGATTATTGTTCACCATTAGATTGAATGTCCATAATGTGCACAAATCCTGGCCATCGAAGGATTTCCAACTTTTCCACCATTTTTTTTTTAAAAATTTGGTTTGTGGGGTCTTCCAACATTGTAAGGCAATTTTAGGCACCTCTGTGAATATGGTTTATACAAGACTCATGCTTTATGCAGAAACTCGTGAAGCAAATAAAGCAGTATATGTATGTGACAGAGAGTGCTGGATCGCGATCCAGTGCCCTCCTTTTGCGATAGTTTATTCACTCAGCAAAGCAAGTAAAAGCAATTCTTGTTTATGCTATCAAAACTGAAAAGCATTAGATACCCAAGCATACCAATTCGTGTGATTGTGCCGATCCGAGAGCCGTGGATGGGCGCCTCCAAGAGTGAGCCAACGTAAGGAAGGAGAAGAGGAGGAGAAGAAAAGAGAAGCAAAGTGAGGGTTCTGGTAGTGATGTATCTCTTTTATAGACTTTTGATGGAGTGAAAATTGGAGGGAAAGTATACATTTGAATTCTGAACTTTGTCAAAAAAAACATATACATTATATGGTAACTAATAAACCCATTTATCATGGTCATAAACACATTGACATGGTAAAGTTATATAGTTTCGAGCATCGTGCATGTGTGTGTGTGTGTGTGTGTGAGAGAGAGAGAGAGAGAGAGAGAGAGAGAGAGAGAGAGAGAGAGAGAGAGAGAGAGAGAGAGAGAGAGAGAGAGAGAGAGAGAGAGAGAGAGAGAGAGAGAGAGAGAGAGAGAGAGAGAGAGAGAGAGAGAGAGAGAGAGAGAGAGAGAGAGAGAGAGAGAGAGAGAGAGAGAGAGAGAGAGAGAGAGAGAGAGAACCCATCGACCAAACCCGAAGTCAGTGAATCCCTTTGGGGGCAGCTAGCTCCCCCTTAAAGCTAACTACCCGCCAAGGAAGAGTAAATATCTGTAGGCAGCTCAAAAGATAGTCCAGGAAAAGTTTCTTGTGTCAGCAATCTATCTATGATCAAACATAATTTGTCTGTTAGAAAGCCATTTTTTTGAAATGCACGAATAAGGGTTTTAACTTCCATTAGAAACGTCTGTTGCTTATTACAGCAGTACATAGCCGCAATGACTTGAGATATGATTCTTTTTGCTCTTTTACCGATTAGTATGGCTTCTACCCTGATACGGTTTCATTAAAGGGTAGAATGTATTGCTAAGTTATAAAATGCATGATTGGAAAGATTGGACGTACTTTTTATAATTGCAATCAAGGTGATAAAGTAGCGAATCTTGGTACGGACATGGATGACAACTGATGCTCAACTATGACACATATCTTCCTCACGTAACTAACTTGTGCGGTTTTGTTGTGTGGGATGGTGGCAGGTAACAGCTGGGTGTCTTAAAACTTGCTTTGCTTTATGGTACTCTGTATTGTTAAACATTACACAACATTGTTTTTACCTGTTATGCTATAAATTGAAGGGTTCAAAGGGTTTGGTCTTGACTTGTCAAGAGGAACTATGTGAAATCTTGTTACTCTCTGTCTCTCAATGCAATATAATTGACGCATTGAGAAACACAAATCTCATTTCATGCACTTTTCTTTTTGAGCAAAAAACTCCGCGTGATACATCCTCGGGAGGTACAGCCACGCCACTGGAATTTTACAAAATCTAATCCTGGAAATTTGCCACGGCATGGCAAATTTCCAGGGAATTGAATTTCTAGGGATTTAATGTTTGCCACGTATGCACAACCACGGAATTTGAAATCTAAAAAATTTCCACCATTTCTTGGCCAGGTGGGAAGGTGTCGGTTGAAAATGTGTCGGCGTGGCTGTACCACGCGTTAGCAGTTGCCACGCGCATTGCCACGCGAACAAGCCATGCTCCAAATTGACCCCCGTCTTATGTGCATGGCAATATGCGTGGCAAATTGCCAATGTATGTAGTTGTGGACTATGATGAGACATTTGCACCCATGGCAAAGATGCAAGTAAGCATTTGGGTCATCATATCTCTTGCAACACTTTTTAGATGGGATCTATGGCAATTGGATATCACAAATGCATTCTTGATGGTGATCTTGAGGAGGAGGTGTTTATGGAGCAACCGAGGGCTACATTTCACATGGCAAGCCTAATCATGTGTGTTTTCTACAAAAGAGTTTGTATGGACTCAAGCAAGCACCAAGGAGTTCGTATGCTAAGCTTAACATCTTTCTACTTTCTCAAAACTTCAAGATGAGTGAGTATGATCATTTACTTTACTATATATTTTAAGAAAATGATGCTACCATTCTTCTAATCTATGTGGATGATATCATTTTAAGTTGAGGCAACAATCAAGATATTGATTATATCAAGATGGCACTAAAAAAAGAGTTTGATGTGCATGATCTTGGTCTTTTGCACTATATCTTGGGAATAGAGGTATTTAGAATTTCTCAATCTACTTTCATTTTTCAAGAGAAGTATGCCAATTCTATTCTAAAAGATTTCATATGGTAGATGCTAAATCTTGTGATATACCAATGGACTCAAATGTAAAGCTCACTATAAGAGGTAGTGAAAAATCCTTCGAGGACATTACACTCTATGGGAAGCTAGTTGGTTCACTCATATATATAACCGTTACAAGACCTGATCTTAGCTATTGTGTTGGTAGATTAATTCAATTTATGCATGATCCTAGTGTGGAGCATTGAAAGCTAGGCAAGAGAGTATTGAGGTACATATCAGGTTCTAGAGATTTTAGCATTGTTTATGGAGGATCATCACCTAACTTGTATGGATTTTCAGATTTGGACTTTTCTATAGATCAAATGGATAGAAAATCCATAAGTGCTCATGCTATTGTCTTAGGTGATGGAGCTATCTCATGGATGTCGAAGAAACAAGCAACAATCTCATTATCTTCTAGTGAGGCCAAGGACAAAGCCTTGACTTCATACACAAAGGAGATGCTATGGATCAAATAGATGGTAATGGATTTTCACTTGCTGGATTTTTCAAAGATTCCAATCATCTTTTGTGATAACTTTTCAGCTCAAATATTGGTAAGCAATCCTATTTTTAATGCAAGGAACAAGCATATTGAAGTCGCTTCTCATTTTGTGAGTGAACAAGTCACGACAAAGGCGGTGAAGCTTCAACATGTCTTATCATGATATCTTCACCAAATCATTGAGAAAGGACTTGTTTATGAAGCATAGGACCCCTCTTGGAGTTCTATCTAAATCTATGCTAAAACTAGTTGAAAAGGGAATGTGAAAAATTGTTAACTAGCTTGGTTGTTGTTTGTTTGGCAATTTTGAGGTCAAGATGAAATATCAACTTAGGGATAGGTTTATATTTGTCAATAAAGGCCTAAATAGTATTCATACTATTTTTGGCAAGTAGATAAATGGATGAGGTCATATTTGGACACCCATTCTAATTGGCTCGATTTCATACATTGCATCTAGACTAGAATTTCTCAGGTGCGGAGTGGGAGACGTGGGATGTTAAAGTTCCAAGAATCCCAGTTTGGATCCAAAATTATAGAGAGTTAATCGATTTCCATGTTTTAGATTTAGCACATACAGACATAATTCTAGGATACGAGTGGTTATTTAATAAGCATCCTAAGATAGATTTTGAGAAGCATGTTCTCTCTTTTCAGGAGGGTAAAGAAATAGTTACGTTATTTGGAGACAAATTTGTACATCCATCTGGGATGAGCTCATTTGCTAATGTAATGGAAATTTTTGATTCACAGTATGAAGCTTAGTTGTTATTTGCTAAGCCAATTTTGGATTTATCTTAAATGCATCTAAGTAGTTGTGAATTGCCAAAGATTCTTAACTTTGTAGACTTAGATTAGGAGCAAATTGAGAAGAATAAGATACTGTCGAATTTAAAGATGTATTTCCAATAGAATTACCTTTTGGGTTGACGAATGCACTAGCTACGTTCCAACATATGACGAACGATCTTTTTCATCCATATCTAGGGAAGTTTGTGGTTGTATTCTTAGATGATATTCTCATCTACAGTGGGACACTTAAGGAGCATTTGAGTCATCTTAAGACTGTCTTAGATATTCTCAGATGAGAGAAACTTTATGCAGGAATCTAAATGTGTGTTCTTTAAGCATGAGTTGTTGTACCTCGGTCATAAGATCACCTATAGTGGGTTGGAGATTGATGAGAGTAAGGTCAAGACAGTGCTTGAGTGGACGATACCAAAGACGGTTAGAGAAGTTAAATCTTTTTTTGGTTTTACAATTTTCTTTTGTAAGTCAATTGAGGATCATGCAAAAGTGGCAGCACCTTTAAATAATTTGACTAAAGGCAAAGTTAAGAAAAAGAAAAAGAGAGGTCAACCTAGTGAGCCTATTGAGTGGAATGATAAATTGAACCAATGCTTCGAGAAACTCAAGCAAATGGTTGATTCAGCTCCTGTTTTACAGATCGCAAATCCTTATATACCTTACGTCGTGAGAACTGACGCAAGTGATTCGGCGATAGGGGCAGTTCTTCTACAGGATGATAGGCCAGTAGCATTTGAAAGCAAAAAACTCACGGGGCCTCAATTGCGTTACACAACTCAGGAGAAGGAGTTATTTGCTGTGATACATGCACTTAAAACTTGGAGGCATTACCTTTATGGTAGTCAGTTTATAGTGTATACAGATGGGTCATATTTAGCCAAGCAAGTCATACAAATGGGGTGCTCATGTTCTTCTTAAATCGAAAAAACATGGAGGCTTCAGGTTGTGTGTGGACTACAAAGGGGTTGAATAAGGTAACTATTAAAAATAAATATCCTTTGGCTTGTATGGATGATCTGGTAGATCGATTAGGTGGAGCTAAATACTTCACAAAGATAGATCTTAGAACCGGATATCATCAGATTAGGATTCATCCAGATGATGTGCAAAAGGCTGGCTTTCGGACAAGATTCAGTCATCATGAAATTTCTTGTGCTTCCTTTTGGATTGACAAATGCACTGGCTACGTTCCAACAGATGATAAATGATCTTTTCGTCCATTTCTAGGGAAGTATGTGATTGTATTCTTAGATGATATTTCTCATCTGCAGTAGGACACTTAAGGAGCATTTGAGTCATCTTAAGACTATCTTAGATATTTTCAAACGAGAGAAATTTTATGCGAAAGAATCTAAATGTGAGTTTTTTAAGCATGACTTATTGTACCTCGGTCATAAGATCACCCACAGTGGGTTGGAGATTGACGAGAGTAAGGTCAAGACAGTGCTTGAGTGGCCAATACCGAAGACGGTTAAAGAAATTAGATCTTTTCTTGGTTTTACAGTTTTCTATCGTAAGTCAATTGAGCATTATGCAAAAAATGGAGCACCTTTAAACAATTTGACTAAAGGTGAAGTTAATAAAAAGAAAAAGAGAGGTCAACCTAGTGAGCCTACTGAGTGGAATGATGAATTGAGCCAATGCTTTGAGAAACTCAAGCAAATGGTTGCTTCAGCTCCTGTTTTACAGATCGCGAATCCTGATATACCTTACGTCC
Source organism: Diphasiastrum complanatum (assembly GCA_029204225.1). Lineage (NCBI taxonomy): Eukaryota > Viridiplantae > Streptophyta > Lycopodiopsida > Lycopodiales > Lycopodiaceae > Diphasiastrum > Diphasiastrum complanatum. The sequence goes on along the minus strand of MU834647.1, from coordinate 19,646 downwards.
TGCGAACCAACGCGATGATTCAACGATAGGGGCAGTTCTTCTACAGGATGATAGGCTGGTAGCGTTTGAAAGCAAGAAACTCACGGGGCTTCAATTGCACTATACAGCTCAGGAGAAGAAGTTATTTGATGTGATACATGCACTTAACACTTGGAGGCATTATCTCTCTCTCTCTCTCTCTCTCTCTCTCTCTCTCTCTCTCTCTCTCTCTCTCTCTCTCTCTCTCTCTCTCTCTCTCTCTCTCTCTCTCTCTCTCTCTCTCTCTCTCTCTCTCTCTCTCTCTCTCTCTCTCTCTCTCTCTCTCTACGCACGCAGCAAAATTTGGTAAAAGAAATTCTCTCTTGACGCACGCAACAAAATCTGGTAAAAAAAATTGGGGCCTTATATTATGCAAAATAATATAGGGCCCAAAAATGAATAAAATCGGGCGAAAGTCAACTACTTTCTTCTGTTTTGGACAGTTTGATTGGAGGGGTGTGGATAGTATTCTCTCCCAAAACTTTATTGTTAAAAATTGCCCAAGTGCTCTTGCCCAAAACTCTTAAAGCACATGTCCAAAACAAAGGGTGGCAGACTCTGACTTGCCAAAAGCCACTATGAGAGAGAGAGAGAGAGAGGTTTTTTGAACACAAATAACTTTTTGCAGAGCCGTTTTCTTAACCCATGAAAAAACAAATGGTAAACGAGTAACTTGAGCTCCTTAAGGCTTACCTTTTTTGTTCTTTCCCTTGAGCTCAAATCCAAGGTTAGATTTGTGATATGGCACAAAATGAGAAGTGTATGTTTTTATAAATAGAGCGATCGCTTCAGTAATAGTAGTTCCATCAGTCGTACACTCTAAAATCTGGACAGCTAATTAATATTGACTCAAGTCTACAGCCTTGCACACGCTCTTTCTTTTCTCAGCGAAGGCCAACCATAAAAAATAAAAAAAAGCGACAATTACAGAATTTGTGTTTTCATTGTTCCCAATACACAACACGCAATCATAATAAAATTAATAAAATTTTCCAGTACAAAATCTAGTATTGTGCGTTAATTTATTCATCAAGGTATGATGAAAACGCAAATGCAATGTGCACTCTGGACTCCTGGAGTGGAGCTCCTTTTTTTATCAATAATCCAAAACCATATTCACCCATAAATGACAACTCTTAATGAGTCATTACGTGACATTGATGTTGACTTTAAGTTACATAGATTCATGACATATGAGTTGACGATATTAAGGGAGAGCGTGAACATAAATACAAGTGACATCTGTGAGATAGATAGAGAACTTCATGCACAAATTGAGACAAAAGCTCACGTCACCTTTTTTTGTAATATAGCTTCCTTTTAATACTTAAAGGTTTTTGAGTTGACAAGTTTAAGAGCTATTCTTTGTGAGAAATACGAGATACATGATGATCAATGATTAGAGGATTAACAGAGCCATAACTTTGGTGTCCAGTAGTACTATAAGGTAAATAAATCAAAGTTCAAAGTACCTATTAGTTTTGTGAATAGATAAATTTTTTTGGTAGATTCCCTGGTTTGCTATCACAAGATCGATTTAACTTGCTACTCAGAACCATAGTGATTATGACAAGCTACTTAGATTGATTCAATCGATAGCAATGTGGAATGAGCAATTAGAGAACTATAGATAGAGTTAGAACAATCACAAATAGAGTTAGACAATGAACTTTAAACCTATTCTTAGAGATAATGCGAAAATGGAGAGAGAGAGAGAGAGAGAGAGAGAGAGAGAGAGAGAGAGAGAGAGAGAGAGAGAGAGAGAGAGAGAGAGAGAGAGAGAGAGAGAGAGAGAGAGAGAGAGAGAGAGAGAGAGAGAGAGATTTATTCAAATGTTTAGGATGATTCATGAAAGGAAGTCATTTATTAAACAAGCTGCAATATTACACTAATTCAAGTGTAGTGTTGACTTCAGATTTAATTCTCAAGGTTGAAATAAGAACGCTACTTGGATCGAAATAGACACAAAGTAGAAAATAAGTGTTGGATCAAAATCGACACTAGGTCGAAATAAGTGCTGGATCAAAATAGACATAGGGTTGAAATGGGTGGGATTAGAATTTCGAGCCCAAGGATCATAATAGATGTTGATCCGATTCGACTTGTTGATCCAAGCGAATTTCAAAATTGAATTTGATTTGCTTCGACCTGTCAACTAGGGCAAAATTGTAATAGACTTTGATTCTTAAGGTGTAAATATATTTCGATCCATATTGTGTATTTTTTGCAATATGTTTTGAATGCCTTTTGATTATGTAGACCGTGTCAATTGTTGGGCAATTCTATAGAGTGTCAGAAGTAAATTGATAAATACTCATTAAAAATACAATTAGGTAGGAGTTCTAACAATATGTCGCAATCTATACAAGGCTTGACATTGCTTATGCAGTAAGTCATCGTAGTTGATTCATGGCTTTGGATTGCAATTAACATGTCTTTGGGTACCTAAAGCGCATCTTGGATTACGTGATCACCTACAAGGTTTCAATCATGATCCACTTGATCACCTACAAGCCTTCAATCATGATCCACTTGACCATATGAAGTGAGGCAATAGGGGACTATCCATTCTATAGTGAATTAAAATTAAAGCCTGCTATCTTTATGATTGATTATAATGATGAGCGAGATCATGATTAAAGCCCTATAAACATTTCTTGATGACTAATAAAGGTGCTTCAATCATTTTGTTATGGTTGATTGGGGGGCTTCAATCACGATCCACATGGTTGCCAATCAACGTTCAAAAAACCTCTCGTGAATTCCTCTCTAACTTCATGCAATTTTTTTGAAGTTTTTTGAATTTCTTTTACCTTCTAAATCTTGCATCTAAGATGTGCTGGCAAAATATTAGAAATTTACATTAATGAATTATTCTAATACCTCAGTAAACCTATGTAACTTAAGTTTTAAAAGGATTTACCTACCTATTTTACTGCACACAAATTTACTCCATATGAAAAAGACCATCTAAAAACTTCCTCCATCTCAAAAAGTAGTCATTCTTTTGAAAGTCAACTTTTTATAAGAAAGATGAGGCTTTCTAGAACACTGACTTTACCAATCACTTGGAGGCAACTGGTCCTAGCATTATGAACCCTAACCCTAACCCTAATAAAGTACGTGGCACCCTCGGCTGTTGCAAAATATCTCTCTTCATCAATACAGATGACATTCTTCGTTTCTGTCTCTTTGTGTTTCGAGCAACAGTGTGATATGGCCTGTCGCTTAGCAACCAGCCAGCGAGAGAGAGAGAGAAAGAGCGAGCGAGAGCGAGAGAGGAGACTTGAGAGTAGGAAAACGGCCATGAGCGCCTCATAATCTGCAGCAGTGCTCAGCTTTGGGATACAATGTATGTATGTACGAATGTTAGACAGGAGAACATGCCAGCATGGTGTCAAGCACACACTACTACTGCACAGCCTTGCAATGATGCATGTGCTGCTTCTATTGCTGGCTTTTCTACTTCTCGAGTCTTTGCCCGAACTAGCTGCGCGCCTTCGCATTAACTGGTGTGTGTCATTAGAGTACACAGCTTGATATAACATCGCTGTTGATTAATGCTTTGTGTCAGCGTCGAGCCTCTTAAAGTGCTTCTGGAGGTGCTGTACGAGCTCAGCACCTCGAAAAATAGCTGGATCTCTGCTTTCCAAGTTACTCTGTCTGTTTGAATATTCAGTTCGTTCAGAAAGTAAAACCCATTTGATCTTATCTGTGAAAGCAAGCCTGTTGCTGTAAGAGTCTTTGCAGCTCCGATGTTCAAATAGCATAAGACTAAGTAGCGCAGGAACGTTAAAAAAATTTTAACAGACGATGAAGAACAGTTGACACTTACCGAAACACAGAAAGGCTCAAGTTTTACACGTCCCGTAAGAAGAGAAAAAAGAAGGTGAGAGGGGAACGAGAGCTCCTTGAAGATTTAATGGATCTACGAAAGGAGCTGAGTTGTAGTTTGGATACGCGAACGGCATTTAATAGCTAAAAGAAGACGCGCATGTGTCTGTGAGAAGTATACCAAGAGAAGACGTGCTAAAGTGCAAGTAAAGATTCGATCAAAGTAGAAAGCAAAATGAAGTCAAAGATAGTAGCTGGGGTTGTTTTTACAATGCTGTGGATGATGACGATGGAGACAGAAGTATACATGGTTATAGTGGACGGGGATCCGGTTGTCCATTACCAAGGAAACGTGCCTGGCTTGGCAGCCACAGCCGCCTCACGTGGGCAGAAGATGGATGGATCAAGGTTACCCCTTAAGTAATCAATACTCTTCAATTTATTTCTCGAACCAAATCTGCAATTTCCTTGCTTCTCTTTCTTCTTTTGATCACATTTATGAGCTTCAATCTCACAAGCTTAAGCTTCCTTTAACTTGCTTAAAAAATGCTGGATTTTGTAACTGTTGACTGAAACTTACTGGTGACTTCTAAGCTCTGGTTAAGGGGTTCTATACGATCCTCGGTGACGATTCGCACCAATTTTAAGCCTTTTCCTTTTCAGAAATCTGAAAACAAACTCGAAGAGCTGTTGATGAGTGCGATTTAATGAAGAATCACACTCAAGTTTTGGTTTGAAATCTAATCTAGACAATTACACCAAAACAGCTAAGCAATCAAGGAAACGCACTAGAATTGGCAGTTATGCACGAAATCTGGATAATGCTTAGCTAATGTCCTGCCAATAGCTAGAAGTTTCAGAACAGGCGCTCAAGTCCATACACACAGACACTCACAGACACTACGTGATGATTAAGACCATAGCTCAATGAACATCTGACATGAAAATTTTTTGTTTGACAACCTTGCATTGGAAGCCACTCTTTATAATGTGAATGCCATTAGAATGGCCACGCTCTGCACCAGTGGTTTGGAATTTGGAGACAAATTTTTTTTGACATATAGGCAGAAAACGTAGGCTATGCACCTCTTAAACAGAATGTGCTGGATGTTCGAGGAACAGGGGCTCAGGAGTTTGTTTACCTGCTCACTGGAAAGTCTCTTGTTGATTCAGGTGAATAAATTCTTCGAAGAAGTAACAACGACACAATTGGTATGAAAATTAGAGAACATAACATAGGAACGGTAGTGAATTGGAGAAATATAATCCATGAATCTGATTCCACAAAAGGTTTGCAGCCTCCTCTAACCAACTCCAATAAATCTAGAGTTTGTTGTAGCCTTCTGCACAACAATACTACTGTTTTGTTTTCCTTAACTTTGAGCTTTTCTTCCGACTCCACACGGTAAATTTACTGGAAAAATTCCTCTAAAATTATGGAAAATGCTATAAGAAATTCTTATTCCAACATTAGAATGCTTTCTAAATACCAGTGGACAGATCCTTCCAAGGCTAGAACTGATTGCTACAGATTTTAATGTGGCTAGATTCTTGATTTTTATACTTTGGCTGTTCTGAGTTCTGTAAAATCAAACTGTCCATTACTTTAAAAAGCATGCTTTGGTGCTTAGACGAACTCAAACAAGATAATTGTAGCATACCAGTGTACATGTTAAAAGTTGAATTATGCTCCACTTGCTATGAAAAAATTTGAATGTCCACCCTAGTTTATGAGACAATGTGTTGCCACAAATCAAAGACAGGTGGTTTTACACTCCTATGGTTTCATACACTTGAAATGTAATCAGCTATCTTACATACCTCTCGGTATCTTAAGGGCATATACACTTTTCTTTCTTTCTCCTATATCTGACTCATATAAATTCTCCTAGTGTCTAAGGGCCTGTTTATAGGGCCAAATTAGGGCTAGGTGTAGATGTGTAACCATTGATTTATCTTGCTATCAGTCGCCTACTAGCGTGTTTCAAACTAATTTTGAAGAGCTCTTCAAATCATAAGTCGCAAGGTACTACGTTGAGATTGAAGCCGTTGATGTAACTTGATTATGAGGTGTGTTGCAATCAACGATCAAGTACTTACTATTGTGTTTCAAAACAATTTTAAAGTGCTCTTCAAATTGTAACCTTCTAAAGTTATAACTCATAATATTGATGAGCACTCGACATTTGTGATCCAAGAATCAGTAGTCAAGAGATATGACCAAGTTATTTACAGTGTACATTATACAAATTTGTGATTGCACCCCACCCTAGACCCTAAACAAGCACTTGTTTTTGCTATGACAAAAAGCCAGAATAGAACCAATAAGAGAAACCCTAAAACAATTCGATGGTTTGATCCTGAATAGACCGACTCCTTCCGGATTGAATTAGACAAACCAGCAGGTTCAAAACTGACCCGTGAAACATTGGTAGCAATATGCATATCGTTGAAGTGCATATGTTGAATAAGTAATTGCAAAAATATCTATACTAAGTTGAAAGCTGAGGCTATCTGTGCCTTAGTAGTGTGAATTGCTACTACTAATTCTTGAATAAGCTCTATAAATCTACATATATGGCCTAGGAATGCCAAAGGAAGGCACGTCGTTGACAATGACTTGAGTACGAATGATATGGTAGATACACGTGTGTACCAAGCTGGTTGTATAAACCAAAGACAGCCATATAAAGGCATCATTAATGTGAAAACCTAGGCACCAAGTTGACAATGAGTTAGATGCAAATGCTACTACAAACACGTCTGTGACAAGCTAGTCATATGGACCAAGAGAGCCATATAAAGGCATCAACAAGAACATTAGGGCACCAAGCAATCTGTAAGCACCAAGAGTGTCACTCCTCATGAGCATGAATTACAATAAATGCATCCTAAGCCAATCGAATGGATGACAATGAATGCCAAATAGTAGGAAGAGGATGTACAAGTGCATAACACATAGTAAGAGGAACGATTGGATGTATAATCACTATAGGAGCATTTATCTTTGCGATGATGGCAAAACACATAGAGACGACGACAACATGAGGAGGGCATACTAATAGGATTGTAGGTAGCTTAATAGAAGATGAATTACCTAATGTTCATGCTACTTGACTTTGGAGTTGTGCCTTAGTATGCATTGTCACTTCTTTAAATGTAAGTGTAGCTCATCATAACTATTCAATGGTGCATCCATGCCATCTTTGGAAGGTAAAGTTGGAGCAGTAGAAACACAATGCTTGATAGTTTCAAAGCTCTCATTCGTTTCATCAGTTCAAAGTACAGGTGGAGTTTTTTTCTAGTTATACTTTTTCTTCACATGCTTAAGAACGTTCTTCAGGGCAATGCTTTTAAAACATACTTTGTAATGAACTTGTGGAAAAATTCTATGAAACTAAGGCATGAATTCATATCAAGAATTGCTAACGGCCGTGACCATTCATGTGCCTTATGGACCTTCTCATGACCGATCTTGATGCCGCAATCGGAAATGATATGGCCAGATACTTGAGTTTGATTTGAAAGGACTCACATTTTGAATATTTAACATAGAACTTTTCCCGCTTTAGAAGCTCTAGGAAAATATGAAGATGCTTTTCATGCTCCTCAAGGGTCCAACTATAGTTTAAATTATCATCCAAATACACTACCACAAATGCCGCTATATATGGCTGAAGAATATTGTTCATCATCTATTGGAATGTGGCGGGCGGATTCATGAGCCCAAACGATAACACTAGAAACTTCTTATGTCACATACTTGGTTCATAACCAGTCTTAGGAACATCTTGATTCCTAATCCTTATCTGATGGTAGCCTGATTTAAGGCAATTTTGAGGAAATTCTTTGCTCCATTCAAACGATTCATTAGATCATCCATCCTAGGTAAGAATATTTGTTTTTGATAGTCATTTTGTTCAATATTTTATAGTCGACATAGAGGTGAGTGCCTCCATCCCTTTTGCTAAACAAAGGGACTAATGCTCCCTAAGGGGGGCTTACTAGACTTCATCATAGCAATGAAAGGAAAGAATCTTGACAATTCATGAAGGAATCGTATATGGGATCTCAGACCTCAATAGATTAGCTGAAAAGAATGTATGGACAAGGCAACACACTCTAGCAATGAAAGTGACTATCTCAACAATCCATGAGGGAATTGTTTTTGAGGGATGAAAAGGTCAATGGATTAGCTGAAAACTCCATTGCAACAAACCACCTCTCCAAGCACCTCTGCAACAAGGATCTACGATTATAAGATGGTTGAAAATTGGGCGCTAAGAATGATTGAAATGGGCATTGAGTTTAAACATTCACAATCTGCAAGAAGGAAAGGAGTGATGAAAATTGATGGAAATAGCCATTGGAAACACAGTAGATTGTTGGCTGAAACAAACTCCAAGATGCTGTAGATATTGTACAGAATAAGCTCTGCGATAGGAGCAAACTATAAGAAACACAAATGATCCACAAATCTTAAAAAAGAAAGACCACACGAAAAAGATGGAAGAGCCAAAAATGTGAAGAAACCTGATTATTCAATATTTTGACATTGGAATATTTGATTGATGAGCTGGAGAAGTACTATGAATCAGTGAAGCAGCAAAGAATATGGAGATCCACACAACACCTAGACATAGTTGTTCTGACAGAAAGCATAATATCTCATGTATTTTGACCAGACTTTTTGACTTGCAAGAAAATTTGATCAAAAAATTTGATTCACAAAGCTTAAAAATGGTACGAACTTGCCTAGCTGCAAGCTTGTGAAGATGCACTAGGGATTCAAACAAGTTCTTGTAGAACAAAATTCAAAATATTCTTAGTTGGACCAAAGTTTGTTGGCTTTGCAATAACTTCACTTCTAGGTGGTAAAAATGGATAAGAAATGGATCTAAGTGATTTTAGATTACCAGAGAACAAGCAGGTCCACTCGTATTTTTAACAAAAAAGTGCTGTACATAACATCTAAACTTACCCCTTGACCAAATTTTTGATTTTGGAATAGTTTTTCAAGTCTTTCGATCAATGTGCAGTGTATTTATATGGGTGTGCCTTGATTTACATGTAGTTATTTCCCACTTTTGTTTCCAGAAGTTACAGAAGTGATGACTTCAACCAAAGCTGGAAAATCAGGGTTTCCAGAAAATGGCTAGAGAAAGTGATGTCTCCTTGAGCTATTTGATGTCCAAAATGCAATGCAATTTCATATTCAAATTCTAATTACCATAAAGAAAGTTGTGTCCACGGCAACGTCTCCTTAATTATAGGTTCTAAAATTCCAGCCAAGAGTAATCAATAGCTGAAAAATCCAGCCACACGTGCCCTGGAAAATGCTGTAATACCATGCTATGAAGTTAAGCATGAATTTAGCATCACATTAAGCACAAAGAGACCATAAAGAGTGAAGCAAATAGCATCCTTCAACTAAGAATATTGAAAGAACATAACATATAGGCAATAGCTATTCCCCTACAAGGAAAAGCAACGAGTCTCCTACAAAGAATTCGAGTAGTCCAGATTATAAGCTACTCAATGAATGTCTTTGCTTTCTATCTATATTCTACTAAATCCCTAATATGTGAAATGAAGCAAAATGAAAAATGGTCTGGGGCCCTTCACCAGAGGCGTGAATATGAACAACCACTGGTCTGAAAGTAATCACTGCCTTGTGAATGAAATACCCAATGGTTGTGCCAAGTAAAACGGTTTAAGGGCCCAAATGCCCTAAAATTACTGTATGTCATAAAATGACTAAAATCATGAGAGTCTCAATGTTATGGCCAAGGGTACATGTGACTCGTCCCCGTAGTTCTGGATAATAACCCTTAGGCACTAGGATCTAGAGGGCTTGGTCTATATCCATAGGGAGTGCCACTAAGTGGAGGGCACCCTTAGTAACTAAGGGTGGGTCCCTAAAGTTAGGTAGGACCAATGTGCCCACATGCACAGTATGCATGTGAGGGGCATCCACATGCACAGTGGTAACGGTGCATGTGAGAAGGTAGCGCTGGTCCTCCCTCCTATATGGTGGCCTGTGGGTGTAGAGCCAGGTACAGGATAGTGGGTGGAGATCCAGAGTCACTCTTCCATTGTGGTGGTCTTTGTCCATTGTTCCTAATACTCAATAAATGGGGAACACTTGAGAATGACTAGGAAGAAATTGCCCTTTTCCAATCTCCTAGAGTTAATCGAGGAACCAAAGTTTGAAACATAATAGACGCTTTTCATATGATTATTGTTGCAAAAAAATCCTTAAGCCAAGCACTGGCATGAGAACGCTAATCTGCTTAGGTTACTCTTTAGCTGTTAGGAGCACCTTCAGGCCCTTCAAGTAAGCCAACCTTGCTGTGATGTAGAGAGCAGTATTGCATCAATCTTATGGGAGACTAATAAAATTCATGTCTGCAAACTCACTTCCATCATTCTAATATATTATAGAATTGAAGGTGGACACTTTGTAGCAGAGACTACCACAAGTAAGTTCTTAAAGAAGGATCTTGGTGGTTGACGTAGCATAAAGATGTTCACACACGAACACTTGAGGATGACTAGAAACAAGTCACCCTTTTCCAATTTCGTAGAGTTGATCGAGGAACCAAAGTTTGAAACATAAGAGACAGTTTTCATACTGATTAATCTTGCAAGACAATCCTTAAGCCAAGCATTGGCATGAAAACGCTAATGTGCAAGTAACCCAACCTTGCTGTGAATTAGAGAGCAAGCTTGCTCCAAATAATCATACAGGAGACTGCCAAAACTTTTGATTGCAAGCATTTGCAATTTTGTGTTCATAAGGCATTAGAAGATATATTCGTAGTGTGTTTGTTCCATGTTGACTAGGTTTAGTTCTATTTGTGTGCCTTGCAGTTGTGGTTACACAATGCTTATTCTTGCCATTTCGGGGACAAGAAGGGTTCAACCTGAATTCTCCCTGCATTAACTATAGACTGGACATTAAGATAAGATTTATAATTTGTGGGGCAATAACAACACTGACGTTTTGGAGCATATTGTCAATAATTTATATGATTAGTGATTGGCCAGAGAACTTATGACTCAAGATTGTGCTTTTTTTATTCATTCTATTGTGTTCCTGAACTCGGCATTGATGTGCAATATATGTCGAAGATTGTTATTGTTCTATTTTCAGCCTTATGTTGATTATTGACTCTAATAGTGTAGTGATGTCATCAAACCATTCTGTGGAATATCTTGACAGTTGAAGCCATTCTGAACACCACTGTTGTGGTAGGCACTTTTGAAGCCCAATTTTGTCTTTTTTCGATAGCTGTAGTTTGTTATTAACTGCTCTAGTGCCTTAGCTTATTATGGGTTGTCATGACTTTTAACTCTTTTGATATATTTTTTTCTTGTCCTTTGTCAGGGAAGCAGTCAAACTCTACTCTGCATACCTGGTGGAACAACATGATCTTCTTTTGCAGAGCACATTCAAAAGTAGCACATACAAGAAGCTATACAGTTACCTCAATGTGATCAATGGGTTTGCTGTTCACATAACATCAGAACAGGTATATCTTGATTCACCTTTCCTATCTGGATGTATGAAGAATTTTTTATGAATCGTATGCTCAAGAGCCTTGCTTGTTCATTTACAAGAGCAAACAATTTCTCTTTGAGAGACTGATTATGCTAAGCCAAGAACATTCTGGATGCTTTCCATATTTGCAGAATAAAAGTTATCCAGTTTAACTAGCTTGAAGAATTAGAACGTCCATGAAAAGAGACAACAATTTAAACAAGGGCATAAAGTAGTATGATGTTTTAAAATTGCAGTGCTCTTTTTCTCTGAAATCTCTAATGATTTGAAATAACGATGGACCCACCTGTGTTTTCTTTCTGAAGGCAGACATCTTAAGCAAAGCACACGGAGTGAAGGTTATACAGAAAGATTGGCCCATGAAAACGTTGACAACACATACTCCAGATTTTCTTGGGCTTCCAAAAGGCATATGGGCTATGGAAGGGGGAGTTAACAAGGCTGGAGAAGGGATTGTTATTGGATTCATTGACACTGGAATTGACCCCACTCACCCAAGCTTTTCTTCAGAAGGATCAACACCATATGAACACATTTATGGATACACAGGCAAGTGTGAAATTGCTGCAGTATCTCCCCACACATTCTGCAATGGTAAGATTGTTGGTGCCCAGCACTTTGCGGCAGCAGCAGCAGCAGCTGGGAACTTCAATACATCTTCATTTTTGGCCTCTCCCATAGATGGTGATGGCCATGGCAGGTGAGCAGAACATGTAATCCAAAATTTGTTGTTAATAAACATTTATCTGTGAAATCTTTGTATTAGTTTACTCATAATGTACATGCTATGCTACAAGTTGCAGTCACACAGCATCCATAGCAGCTGGAAACCATGGTGTTCCAGTGCAGGTTGACGGTTTTACTTATGGAAATGCAAGTGGCATGGCCCCTCGGGCTCGGTGAGGTCTTTTTGAGCTCTGTTAGTGACTGCAGACATTCGTTTTCCTGTTCTTCTAGTCTGAGTGCTTCAGAACACCTCAAATTAATTCAACTCTTCCACAAATTTTTCCCTTGAAAGACTACATGGTAGTTATCCTTATAAGAGATTCATGACTACAATTACCAAGCTAGCTAGCTATACTCAACCTTTCTGAAAAGCAACATGCTTCTGCCTTCAATGACCGGGAATGTTTTGCTTGCCATTACTAACCATTTAACATTTGCAGTATTGCTGTGTACAAGGCTCTGTACCCAAAACTTGGAGGGTTTGTTGCAGATGTTGTGGCAGCTATTGACCAGGTCTTAAAACTTCCTTTTTTCTATGCTACAGAAAATTAAATTTTCCTTGACCAATAATGACAGCTATTGACCTTTTTGACCTTAATCACAGATCTCTACATATTGTAATCACCATATTGCTCATATATCTGCTTGACTTTTTTGCAGGCTGTTTCTGATGGTGTGGACATCTTGAGTTTATCTGTTGGTCCCGCAAGCCCTCCAAGCAGTAGTAGTACAACTTTCATGAATGTTTTTGACATGGCACTTCTGGCGGCAGTCAAAGTGGGTATTTTTGTAGCTCAAGCAGGTGGAAATGATGGGCCATATCCACGAACAATTGTGTCTTTCAGCCCTTGGATCATAACAGTTGCAGCTGGGGTAGATGATCGGAGGTATCCCAATAAACTTTCGCTGGGAAACAACCAGACACTAGCTGGGATAGGCCTTGCCCGTAAGTATAAAACATTCAACAGCAAAGTTTGCTTATTTTAGCAACTAGAGCGCAATATCTCTTTGAGTTGGCTAACTAGCTTGGAAAACTCTCTTGATTTAAGGATCATGGACTTCAACACATGGAAGAAATTTGATCAATTTGAAACACTAACAAGGGATTTCTGTCAATTGGACAGCTTCAACTTCTGGCAGCACATTGTATAACTTGATTCTAGCTAAAGATGCAGTTGGAAGCCAATCTGACCTTTTCTTTAGTCCCAACGATTGCCAAGACCCAACTCTCTTTGATAAGAAAATTGTTCAAGGGAATATTCTTATTTGTACATATTCATTTAGCTTCATCTTTGGAGGAGCTACAATAAATCAGGTGGCTGTAACTGTCCAGAACGTGAGTGCTGTTGGCTTTATACTGGTGGTTGAGTCAGACCTGGCAGGCAGCAAGTTTGACCCCATTCCCATTTCAGTACCAGGCATTGTGCTTACAACACTTGAAGACTCCTCGGTATGTGCTCATGTATTCATTGAATTTTCTCAAATTTGTCTATGGTTGCCCTGTGTTAGCGGCAACAGATCAGAGCTCAGTCATAATCAAGTGAAACCTTTGTGAGTTTCTAGAATCAAATGAATTTGTAGAATCCTTCTCAAGAGTTCTTTTGAATCAAGATCTATTAGAAAATATCCTTTCATGAAAGATGAAGTCAGTACGTTTTTCAAGAGGCATAATAATACTCGATAGTAATGCCTTCCTGTTATCATCCTTCACATAATAAACATAACATCTCTATTGCTCCTATGACCGTTTCAGAATCTGTTGAACTACTACAATATTTCAACCCAAAGAAACTCTGCTGGGAATGTCATTAGCTTGGGTGCAACAGCAAAGATTGGAAATGGGCAGTTAGCAGTTTTCAACTCCTCTGCACCTCAAGTTGCTCAGTTTTCAGCAAGAGGCCCAGATGTAAGAAACTTTGCTTTTCAGGATGCTGATATATTAAAACCTGATATATTGGCTCCGGGATCGTTGATATGGGGTGCTTGGACCCCATCTGGGGTTGATGAACCAAATTTCATTGGTAAGATAAAAAGCACTTCAACCTTAACAGGCTTCAATCTTTTTCTATGCTTATGTCCAGTCAATGTGTAACTTCCACTCGAGTTAGTTTGCTTCTTATCCATTTCTTGTTGATCAGGTAAGAATTTTGCTATGGTGTCTGGTACAAGCATGGCCACACCACATATTGCTGGTATTGCTGCTCTCTTAAAAGAAAAATATCCAGATTGGAGCCCAGCTGCTATTGCTTCAGCGATGAGAACTACAGCACTTGTGGTAAATGAGCTTGGAAATCCTATTCTTGCCCAGCATCTTTCTAAAACTGGCATATCTTCTTTTGGGCCTGCGACTCCCTTTGACTACGGTGGAGGAGCCATTGATGCTACTGCTGCACTTGACCCAGGACTTATATTTGACGCAGGCCAGTACCTCTGCAACAATTTTATCCGACTTTCCTAATTTTGTTTTCAAAAACACAAACATGCTCGCATGCACACACACATCTAGGAAAGCCATTTCTTGTGCAAGTTTAATTTAAATATTTTTCCTTATTGATTTTGTAGCTGATTAACCACAGCGACATGTTTCTCTAAGCCATTGAGTTGCCATGATCAAGATTCACCTAAGATTTCAGGAAGAATTGAAATAAGAGCAATTTGAAGACAAATGAGTGCTGTTTTATAAAATTCAGCTTTGATACTTAGCTGCATCTCCTAATTTAATCTTCTGCTACATCTGCCTTCTGATTCTCCATCCTGGTACAACTTTCTGGAGTTTTAATATTGCAGTTAACTGAACAGGATGCAATGCCTAATGCTCCTGGTAAGAGGCATTGTTGTATTTTGATATTCTCCAGTTTAAACTGACAGAATTGTTGTAGTCTGACTTTGATATTTCTTAACTTTTGAGTATTTTGTTTAGCAGGGTACGAAGACTATTTGAATTTCTTGTGTGCTGTTCCTGGAGTGGATAGATTGTCCATTTTCAATGCAACAAGAGCTAGTTGTGGACAGATTCCTGGGGCGATGTCGGACCTCAACTTGCCGTCGATTACGATCGCTAGCCTTAATGCATCTAGAGTGGTGGCAAGGACAGTAACAAATGTTGCAGAAACAGAAACGTATACATTTTCCTATACTGAGCCAGCTGGGGTATCCATCACGGTAGTTCCTAAAGTCTTCACTATTCAGGAAGGTCAGAAGTTTTCATTTGTGGTGTACCTGAATGCCACTGTTGCTTCTGAGGACAGCACTTTTGGAGAGCTGAACTTAACTGGAAACTGTGGGCATACAGTCCGGATACCTCTTTCAATAGTGAGAACACAACTGTCTTAAGTCAATTCAGATAACCACACCTTCAATTCATGTATGCTGTATTTTTAGACACAACATTGAGTGTGATCCAAGGCCAACTCTTCATCAGTTACAGATACACATGCATCTACAGTGTCCTTAAGAGTGTGTGGGGCTCCCGAATACACGGACTTTGTCAGTGAGTCTTTCCCACCGATATAATCATCCGGAATCTACTCAGTGCATATTCCCAAGCTTTCATGTGTCTCATTTATTATACAAATTTGTATTAGTGAAAGGCATGACACAACTTTTAGAATGCATGACACAATGTAATGTTTTATTCGCTATGACAAGTACAACTTCAAGCAACGTGAGCTTGCATGTTCTAGCTTAATTGCAAGGCTCTATGAACTTCACTGGCTATGGAGCCTTTCTGTGGCCTTGGAAATTCCCTCAAAGTTCCAGTTCAATCAGTTTTTTAACTAAATATCGATTTTACAGGCAACCAAGTGTCCGAAACTCTTCTCATGTACTTTTACTGTTGGCAAGAAAATGTTTTTGTTGGGAGTGAATATCATGAAATATTTTGTTAATGACAAGAATCAGAAAATTACGCTGACTAATTCACCTTGAAGTCATAGAGTTGAGGAAATTTGCTTATTTATGCATATAACATTGTGCTCACGTTTGGCATAATACACTAGGAAACAATTTCCAAGTGTTTTAAAAGTCAACTTCTTGTAAGTCTTTTACAAAATTAGTTTTCGTAAAAAGATGCCAGTTACATTTTTATGATTTGTCGGTTGTTTACGGCAGTCAATTTCTATATTTTAAGACTTTCAAATTGCAAACTGTAACAATCCAAGGGAAAAATCGATTTTATCTACCAATCATATCCTAAATCTAATCCATATTTAGCCATCAAATTAGCATGATAAAAGCAAGAAATTAGTTAAATTGAAAAAACTCTCACCAAATTTAGGCAAAGTATGTTGGATTTATCTCTTCTACTTTCCTAAATCCTATTTTAATCTGTCTCCATTCATGTTGCATTTTTACTCATGTTGTCGCACAGTTTGCATATTTACATGTAAAATAAGACAGACGAATAGAACGTGATTGTTTGCATAAATACAAGTAAATTCTCACAGGCGAAGAAAAGGCGAAAAACACGACACTCTCTTTTTACACGTGTTTTGGGACAAGCAAAAACGACGACACTGTCTTACAAAATGCCAAAGGTGCTCTAGGAAGCGAAGGCACTCTGTAAATCAAATCTTAAGGCATTTCGTCAGAATGACGCATTTTTCGTATCTTCACCAATGTTCATTTCAGCAAAGGCCGACGTCGCGTCTTTTTCATGCTCATCCCATGCAATTATGCTAACGGACTTGCCACTCACGATCTCCTATAAATTGCACATCCACTTTGTACTTTTTTCATTTGCACACTTGTAACATTGTGTATATATATATTGAATACCATTTGCATATTCAATGATGAGATTGAAGATGAAGTGTGTCTAAAATAATAGCATCAGAAGCTTATTAGAGATAGACGAAGTAGATGCCTTGCGCATTGATTCTTTATTGTCAGTAATAGGTTCATTCCTTTTACAGATTGAATTAGCTTTGTGGAGCACGCGGTTTCGCTCGCTATTGTCTTGTGCTCTACCGCATTATTGACATGTATATTTTGCTATACTTAATTTGATAACAACCCTGTTGTTCTGCGTTCAGATTTTGCGTCGATATTGCTACTCTCTTGTTGCTCAATCTGGTAATATGTTCTTAGCGAGTTATTATTAGTCTAGCTGTTGACGACTAATATTTAGTCTTGTCTTTTGCGAATAATTTGCGACTGATTATAGTCGAGCTCAGTCTAGCTCTTCCCGAATCATTTGCGACAATTAATTTGTCTAGCTGTTCGCGACAAATTATTCTTCTAATGTTTTATTAATGTTTGGCTACGTAATCAAGACGACCGTGATTTCTATCACTAACGTTCTGTTCGTTTCTGATAGGCGTAGTCATGCTTAGGGAAAGAGTAATATAGCTCATTCCGCTGCGCACGAACACTATATGTCCGAGTTCGTTTCTCATTCGAGTTTCGAGTTTGCTTCCTTTTTGTGTTCGTTTTCTTTTCGAGCTATTTTCACTTCTCATGCACGACACACCCTCTTTCTCCAACATGGTATCAGAGCTATTTTCGTAGCCTGATAAGCTTCCACAGTATAAGACTCTACTAGCCGATAGAGTAATTGTGAGCCAATTACCATCTGTGAAAATTTAAGATGAAAACTGTACTAATGGCTAATGAATTGTATGACGTTGTTACAGGTGCAAAAGGGAAACCTGAAGCAGACGACACATCAATCGCCAGATGGAAGCTGAAGGATGGAAAGGCTTTTGTGCTGATCATCCTCAACATTACGGATACCCAGATCGACCATGTATCTGAGGCTCAGACATCGAAAGAAGTCTAGGACATCTTAAGCACACTGTACGAAGTGTGAGATATAGCTTTCAAACTACATCTTAGGAAGAAATTTTACTCCCTCAAGATGACAAATGGTGATTCCCTGCAGAATCACATCAATCAATTCAAGAACCTGCTAAGGCAAATGGTCGTTGTCGGATCTGTCATAGACGATCAAGACGAAGTGATGCAAGTGCTTACAAGCTTGCCAAGCTCATACGGCAGCTGGGTGATGATCATCACGACACATATCCTTATCGATCGACACTTGGATCTCTCATGTACGCAATGGTCTATACAAGATCAGATATCTCTTTTGTAGTAAGCTCACTCAGCCAATATATGGCTAATCCTGGCATTACCCATTGGAAGGATCTTATAAGAGTCATGAGGTATATTCAAGCTACCATGGACTAGTGCATCTGCTATGGAGATGTCAGCAACAACAATCTTCATTAGCTCAATGGATATTCTGATGCAAGTTGGGGAGGAGATGCAGACAATCGTAAGTCCACATCTGGATTTACATTCTTCTTCAACGACAGCCCTTCTGAGTTGGAGTTTGATTGGCTATGCATTTGCTACTGAAAAGAAAAACAAAGTATTTATTTGATGCTCAACGACTTGTTGACATGTCTACTAGCTGATTTTCTGGTGAGGGTGTAATCTTAGTGGCAGTAACATTTCCTCAGGTTGAGCCATAGTCGCTCATTCTTATCAGTGTTTTGAGTTTGTCTTGTAAACGTATGATAGGATGTTAGCCTAGTAAGATAGAGGATGATAATCTCATGGTGGCAGTGAGGTTTCCTCGGTGTGAGTCTTGTGTCTCACGTGGTCTGCTTGTATTTCAAGTTGGATGAACAAGTCAAGTTAAGACTATGGCAGACTCTTGTTGAGAGAATGGTGTTTGGTTGATACTTTGTGAGTCAAGTGTTTTGACTGTGTATTTGAGTGCGATTCAAGTACAAGTAGCAAGCAAAATGCATATGATCTATACAGACACTCCAGGACATGGCTACGCATTTGTATTATGATACACTTATCACATTTGAGCTTAAATTTGATTTGATTTATTTATGAAAGCTTCAAATGTGATACTGTAATAAGTGTAGAGTTAGTTTGATATTTAAATCACACTTGAGCTTAAGAGAGGGAGTTAGAATAAGTAAGCTCAACTGTGATTGGTCTGTTAGTGTAGTTAACAATTGTTATGTACTGATTCAGTTTAGTAGGCTATAGTTAAGAAGCCAACCCGCGGGCTTATCCCGGGCCGATAACGGGAGTTTACCTGTATATAGGCTAAAATGCCACGTAGAGGCCAACAATGAAATTCATGCATTTATTAGGTCTATGCCACGTGGCGTCCCCATGCAAGGGGGACCTTTGCTTGTATATGCATCATTCTCTTTGTCATAAAGATGCTTTTGCTTTGTGAGCTCTTTGCTTGATGTGAGCTCCTCCATCACTCTATTACTTGTGGATGCAGTTTATGGTTTCGATGGTTGGCAATCAGTCATTGATTGCATCTCTAATCTGCACTATCCACTAGATCAGAATTTCTGCATAGAATGTTAACTGTTCCAATAGATGACTACTATTGACAATGGAGATAAGCTTGCACAAGCTAATGGTGAAGTGTGTCAAATCAAAGGCATTGGTGCCATTCCTATCAAAATTGACCATAGTAAGATGTAGACAATCCAATATGTGCTTTGTGTGTACCATATAAAAA
>MU834646.1:0-45380 GCA_029204225.1 Diphasiastrum complanatum | reverse complement strand
TTGGAATAAAACTTGAGGTTGGCCGATAAAGCAATAGCACTTTGATCATCACAAAATGAAATTGTCAGAGCATATTATTTCAAAAGTTCGAAAGTAAATTTCTCAACCATACTACTTCCTTCATAGCTTGAGAGGCTGCAATATACTCTTATTTGGTAGATGATAGAGCTATCGAAGTTTGCTTGTGATTATTCCATGAAATAGGACCGTTGTTGTGGAAGAATGTAAATCCTAATGTGGATTTACGAGTGTCTACATCTCCTGCCCAACTTGCATATGAATAACCATTCAGAATATTGAGTTTGTCATTGTCAGTTGCTCCATAACAAATGCATAGGTCCATGGTAGCTCAAATATATCTCGTAGCCCTCCAGTGTGTAATTTGAGGATTAGCCATGAATCGACTTAAGGAGTTGATTGAAAAAGCTATGTCTGGTCTAGTACATATTATCGCCTAGTACATAAGAGAACCTACCATCGAATAATAAGAGTACTCACGCATTTGCTCCTTCTCTTCTATCATTTGAGGACACTGGTCCTTCAAAAATTTGAGCCTTGGTTCCATTGGTGAGTGAGCTTACTTGCAATTCATCAGATTACATCTGATCAACATATTGTAAAATGTATCTCTGCTGAATAAAATGTAGATCAACTTTTGCTTCTTATCTCTTTGGATTTGAGTACCTAGACAGTATTGAGCTTCGCCCAGATCTGTCATGTCGAATTCTAAAGATAACATTCATTCTTCATCTCTTATTAGTTTGACGCTGTTGCTGAAGAGAAGTGTGTGATCCATGTACAAAAAGTGATAATAATAAAAAAATGCTACATTGACTTGAAGTAGACATTCAAGTATGAAATACTTGGTTCATATTCGTGATCAATAGAAAAAAGTGTTGATCCTCTGGAACCATGCTCTGGTAGATTTCTTCAAGCTATAAAGTGCTTTATGGAGTTTACATACATGATTATTTTTGCCTTGGATAATGTAAACTTTGGGCTATATCATGTATATATCTTCTTCGATAACTCCATTAAGATAATTTGTCTGTACATCCATCTGTCAGATTGGTTGTAGTAGCATAGGATAGTAGAAGTTTGATTGAAAAGTGCTTAACTATTGAATTGAAATTTTTAGTATAGTCAACATTATGTATCTATGAAAATCCTCTCGTGACAAGTCGAGCTTTTCTTCGATCAATGCTTCCATTCGTCTTGTATTTGATTTTGAATATCCATTTGTAATAACTACATTTCTGCTGGCAGGCAATTCAATAATAATCCAAGTTTGGTTCTTGATGAGAGATGAATATTGTCTATGTTGGAGGGTTTGCGGATTCCAAAGCAACCATAACCATAGTTAGTAAGTGAGAGATTTGGCACCCTATGTGTCTAAGTTCAACCCGATGATCACATAATTATTTGATTAGTTAGAAGTTAATAAAAGGACTTTGAGCCTTTTTGTAAGACTTTTGATGTCGCAAGGCCTAGTAGTCAAGTTAGTGAATAAAAATGGCTCCTCCCAATTTTCAAATTTCAAATAATAAGGGAGGTGGAGATTGGCAAATAGGATTTGAGGCCAAAGCCCTAAAATCCACTATATATAGTGGTGGTTTTGAGTTATTTTGTACATTCACTCTTCATTTCAATAAAGCAGGTAAATCCTCTTTCAAATGGATATGGAATGTCCTTGCTCTTCTTCTTTCTTCCTCTACCTCTCATGTTTTCTTTGGATTTGCTAATTGTTGGATTTGATGCTTGTTGGAGTTTATCTTTATTATACTCTTTTTTTTTTTTTTTGAGAGAGAGAGAGAGAGAGAGAAAGTAAGATCTATCATTGCTTGAGTAGTGTTAATGGATCATAGTGTTAATGGTTAGTGTTAGATGTGTATCATAAGCATGTGCTTGATCATGAACTATGTTATCACTCTCATGGGAACGAATCTCCACATGACAACATGTTAATCCTCTTCATCTCCTTTGATGCTTAATGTGCTTGGATCTAGGATTGAAGGTGGATAGGAAATACTTGCTACAATTTTGGCCCATTGCTGGGGAGCTATGCCAATTTTTTATTTTTCAGCATGTCTCTGATCCATGCTTGGATATTAGCTTGCATTTAGGCATCTTGTCTTGGCATATAGTATTAAAATTGCATTTTAGGATTAATTTGAGAGATATTTTGCTTGATTTGTGTGAATTTTTTACTGGAAATTAAGCCCACAGTTGTCTCCTTGGTGAACGAATAATCTTTATTTCATGATTCTTCCTGCACGATTATTAATCTTTGATCTAGGGTTAGGTGAAACCTATTTTGGGTTCAAAGTCTACTCATCTGATACCTGTAGGAATTACAAACACAGACAACCAATTTATTTGAAGAACGTCTACAACGGACTTTCGGCTGATCTCCAACAAAGGGTAGCCAATCCTGTCATAAATTCAAGTTCAGATGTTAAGTTCAATTACCTGAAGTTATTGAAGACTTGGCCATCTTCAAGGACTTCCACGAAATTAACATTTAGAACAAGTCTGCAGAAATGAACTATGTTCGCCACAATGTCGCGACAGCCTGCAGAAACGAACTATGTTCACGACAGTTTCGCGAATTGTTTGCGACAGTTTTGTGAAACTACCATAGTTCAACAATTTAAACTATTTCGTGAAATGTTCGCAAAAGTTTTGCGATAGATTCAAATAGTTCAAATAGTTTAACTTGTGCAGTTCAAAAGTTCAACTGTTTGTTAACACCCTCGTCTTTTTTACATTTTCTCAAAAAAAACAAAGAAAATTCTCGAAGGTCATCTATTTTCATGAGTTAAACTGTTTTAAGGGCACCTTCGCCTTTTTCGCAAAATCCCGAAGAGAAGAAAAGAAGCCGAAGGTCATCTACTTTGAACGAGGGACGTTCCTAGCCACTTCCCAAATTTGCAAAGTGAGAGAAAGCCACTCCCCCTAAAAAGCGAAGTGAGAGAATTTGCGACGCCCTCATCCACGTCAACATTTGCTACGGGTTGACAGTATAGATTATGTAAAGTTGTCACAGAAGCCATATACTTCCAAGTACAACAGCTAGTTAATACATGGATGAAATTTATAAATAGATCATCCCAGCACAGATTACATGAGATGCTCCGTCCATGAGACATAATATTTAAGCCTCCCAGCTACGCCATCATTCTGGTTGTAATTGTCATTGTTGTGCTTCAGTGTAATATAGCAGCAATACTATAACGTAGATGAATGCTTATTGTGATTTGAATGCACTCTATCGCTGTTTGATTGTGCCTGTTTACTCACTTTGATCAGAACACGAACGTCTATGACTCCTTAGTTTCTGATCAGACGATGGCTATCTTTGACGCCTGAGAAACTCGTGATATCATATAGCTATTTCAATCTATCCCAAAACTTCACATTGAATCCATTTTTCAGTAATATCACACACACCATCTCTAATCTCTTTGGTGGACTGTACTCATGTTTTTGTAAGTATGAATTAATTTTTAAGATCATGTTGGGCAATCAAGAACACTTAAAGCTGTGATTGTATTTGCATAAGCTTTCTATTAGATTGTTTTTGCACTTTGCAAGTGACTACAATGGTAGAGCTGTTTCGCAATATTCCTGCTTTCTTCTCTCTTCGCATTCTTCCATCTCCCTTGTCCCATCAGATTGGTATCAGAGCCTAGCTCATATAAACTAAGAGATTAACTTTGTTCCATTTGTATTACTGTTAACATTTCTCATATAGGTAACTTTTCATCATCATCCAAAGAGGCTAGAATCATTGACAAGTTCAATGGTTCTAACTTCTACATCTGAAAGTTAAAACTCCGGATGATGTTGATAGATAGAGATCTTTGGGATGTAGTAGAAGGTGCTGACTTGAAACCAGAAGATGGTGATCAAGCAAAGGCATGGATACATCAAAGATCAGAAGGCCTTAGCATGTATCACACTCAATCTGGCCAACTCCCAAATATCCCACGTTACCACATGCAAAACCTCTAAGGATGCATTAGATCTGTTATCAAATCTTTATGAGACTCATGATGTAATTGTCAATTTTTAGAGAAAATGGAGAATTATGATTGTACTTATCAATCATTAAGAGTTATTGCTTGCTTAATCCAAAGATCTATCAAGTTCTAGGTGTTAGATCTTGATCTAGGTGCTTTACACTATAATTTAGGCAAGAGCAATGGATTAAATGATTAAAAACTTGGATGAGTGGCCTCACACGTGTGGAGAAAAGTACTTGTATGGCCTGTTTACAAAGAGTAAAGTACTCAAGCTTAGAAATGCATTTCAAATAAAAAAACACAAGACAAATGTGGAAAATACAAGCAAGACTAGAAATTGCCAATGTCACATCAACTTCTCATTAATTTGGTTGGTCCCTTTATAGATCAAGTACATCTACGAGATGTGTACTGTGCAACAAGCCTTCACACGTTTGAAGAGTGCCTAGTCATCCAAATCCACCAATGGGAGCCATATGTGCTCATTTCCCAAAGTTGACTATCCTCTTTGGCTAGAAAACAAAAAGCTAGTCTTCCACATTTATAGGAATACTCCCTATAACATAGGATCTAATGGAATCTTCCTATCTTATCATCTAGAAGCTTATCCACACATGTGAATGGTATCTTGACATGTGTGAGTAATAACTCATTCACATGGAAGTCCAATCTATTTACATAAAGTTTGACCAATTTGACCAATTTCAAGATTCTACTCAAAGGTCAATTTCACACTAGTGTAGATCAAGATAGAATCAATCTAACTTTATAAAAGTGACTTACGTACATTCTTTCACACGTGGAATAAACTCCACACATGTGAGATCCTATCACGATCAATTATCTTAAGATCTACAAGGTACATCAAGTTGGAAATGATATTTTTAACACTCCTCCTCACTTCTAACTTGGCAAGTCTAATGTACATCTATCTACAACTCCAAGAGCATCTCTTAACTTAAGATATCAGCTATGCACTCGGATGATGGCACATGATGAAGTTGAACCTCCTTGGATTGCACCTTCTCCCTTACAAAGTGATGAGCTATCTCAATATGCTTTGTTCTAGCATGGAAGATCAGATTGGTAGCAAATTGTTGAGAAGCTTGATTGTTATAATAGAACCTTGGCCTTTAGCACTTGAAGCTCCACCAAAAGTCTTCTTAGCCATAGGAGTTCTTTGGTTGTTGAAGTCAATGCCTTGTAGTCGGCTTCACAAGAGGAAAGAGAAATTGTATCTTGCTTTTTGGAAAGCCAAGATATCACTCCTCCACAAAGAAAAGTGACAAATGCACTTATGGATCTTCTATCCATCTTGTCTCCTGCAAAATCTAAATCCTAAAATGCCCTCAAGTACAAGTTAGATCCTTGATAGACAATGCCAAAAAATCTAGTAAAAGATACATATCTAAGCACTCTCTTGGCACTTTCCAATGATGCATCAAAGGACCTTGCATATATTGACTTAACTTGCTTACACTATAATTCAAATTTGGTCTAGTGATTGTCAAATAGATTAAGGAGCCTATTAGCTTCCTAAAGAGTGCGATGTCCTCAAAGGATGCTTCATCACAATCATTAGTAACTTTACAAACTTGCTCCATAGGGGTGAATCCCCTTACCATCTTTCATGCCAAACCTTTCAAGAATGGAAGTAGCATACTTTGATTGACTTATAAAAGTCAAATCATGACCTCTAGTAACTTCTATTCCAAGTATGAACTTAAGAAGTCCTAGATCTACCATCTTGAATTCACTAGACAAAGAAGCTTTAACATTTCTTATGCCTTCACCATCATTTTCTGTCAATATGATATCATCAATTTAAAGTACTAAAATGATTATCTTTCCATCATTACATTTGATGTAAAAAGAAGGCATATAAGAGCTAATCACAAAGCCAAGAGAGTAGAGAAAATCATGCAACCTAGAGTACAAAGCTTTAGGTCCTTGCTTCAAGCCATATAGGTTCTTCCTTAAGTGGCAAACCTTGTCTCCTCACCATCCTTGATGAAGCCCTCGGGTTTCAACATGTATATTTCCTCCTCCAAATAGCCGTTCAAGAAAGCATTTGTCACATCCATTTGATAGAGATTCCACTTGAATATAGTAGCAATACAAATGATCCATCTAATGGTTACAAGCTTTGCTACAAGAGCAACTGTCCACATGTGTGGGTACCTCTGAACCTACATTTAATGCATGGTATTCATTTGATCCAAAAAAATTCAATTTGTGAGCTGTTGGTGTAATTTTTGGTGGAGATTCTAGGATAATGTACCAAGATCATTTGCCATTGATTAGATTTGAATTTGTTTAATGGAATCTAATTAATCTAGGCCGAGTTCAAGTCCTATTAAGGTTAAAAACAGGTCTTGAAAGTACACCAAGAAGGAAGAAAGAGATTAAGTCATTTTTTTGTCCAAAAATAGCCAAAATTGGCAAGATTTGATTGTAAGTAGATTTCACATCATCTTATCTTCATTCCAACTTTGTGAGGGAGTGCTAGAACTAAGGTTATAAGTCCATTTGTTGGATTAGAAATCTAATTTGAGTGAAAAACTACAAGAGAGAGACCTTAGTGAGTTTCTAGAGACAATCAAATCCATTTCTTGGCAAGATTTGTTTGAAAGTAGTTCTCACTTCACCTTATCTTCATTCCAGCTTTGTGAGGGAGTGATAGAACTGTGATTATAAGTCCATTTGTTGGACTAGAAATCAAATTTGAGTGAAACACTACAAGTGTGAAACCTTTGTGAGTTTCAACTCAATCAAATCTATTTCTTGTTTGTAAAAGTCACTAGTAAGATGGGATTTGCTGGAGCATACCTTCTAGAAGCTAGTGAGAGATTGAATTCTACAAATTATGCTATTTGGAAGGTTAGGATGGAGTCACTCTTGGTGCTCCAAGACCTTTATGAGTTCTTGATTGAAGATGAAGATGAACCTCTAGGTGCATAGGAGTTAGCTAGATAGTACTACAGCCTGTAGTACACACGTGTGGGCTCGGATTTCAATGGTGATCAATGCTTTTGATTGTTAATGCTTGTTGTTTGTCAAATTGCCAATCTACATCAACTTTTGTGTGTCTAGTTTTTTGATAGATTGTTAAGCAAGCATCCAATCACTCTTGTGGATCTTTTGTAGATTCATTTATGGTCCTAAAGTACAGTACTTTCACATATATGTGTCATGGTAAAAATGGCCTTTTGGGTTACTGTGAGAATTTGATGCTCTATGGGAATGCACATGCAATGCAAAGAATACATTATTTGGAAGAGGAATCAAGAAAAATATCAAAGGAGTGTGAAGAAAAATCTACAAAGATGAAAACTTGTTTGGATGAAAATGAGATGCTCAAGGAGGAGATCCAAAGGTTGAATTCTTCTTTGCATCATTATACAACTAGTAATGATGAGATAAAAATTGCATTTCAATCCATGTGTATCTCATACATGTCTCTTGTTAAAGATATGGATGTGCTCAACAGAAAGGACCGAAGCAACAAGAGGAAAAGACTGGTAAACAAGGATATATGTGATCTATCATCCAGAGGAAGTCATAGAAAAATAGCTTATAAAGTTAGTATGAACCAGACATCATTATAACTTGTTTATGGTCATCGATTGAACGGTTGGATGATGCTAAATCTTTACAAATGCATTATGAAGCTTTGCATAAACTTTGTGAAACAAGATTGATGGTAGTTCATGCCCTAGCAACAGCAAAAGCTCGTCGCAAGGCATGGCATGATCGTCGTTTACTTAAGAAAGATCTAAAGGAAGGAGATCTAGCTTTGATATACAAGACAAAATTGATCAAAGGAAAATTAAAATTTAAAGGTGAAGGACCATACAGAATTAAAGAGATATTATCGTACGGAGTAGTTACCTTGGAATATGTGGATGGTAGAAGATTGATACCCTAGTGAATGGCAGTCGATTACGCAAGTTTTGGTAGCCAGATCTACCAACGTAATTGAAGATCTATTCATTTCTACTTTTGTTGTTTTTCATTACTTGTTGATTAATTTTTTGGAAAAGATAATATTAAAAAAGAAAAAAAAATAATGAGCAAAAGTCAAGAAATTCATCAAATCAGAAAAAGAGGAAGGAAAGTATTTTCAGAACTCAATTTTTGATGAGAAATGACTAGAAATTCACTATTTTAGTCGGATCTATATTCAAACAGTCATATGAACCTTCGTCGAGTTGCCAGATGATACATCCAATTCAGATCTACTTATATTGAGTTGGGCGAAGATTGGTTTAGAGGAATTACATGTTTTGAAGCTAGGTGAGAGTTCAGAGATATGCCACTTTGAGAACCTTTGCCGAACATGCTACACTCATTATGAACCTTCGCCGACCTGACAAATGGATTCAAAATACCAAAATTAGATTGGGCGAAGGTTGAAATCCTAAAAAAAATCATTAGTTACAGTACCTAGATGAAGGATGCACTTAGGCGAGGGTTGAACCTAGACCTACAGAACCTTCGTCGAGCTACCCTATTGGTTAGGAACCTTCGACGAGAATTCTGAAGGCTATTCTCATAGTACTGAACATGCCTGCAAAATTTTGTCTAGAAATGATTAACCAAACTAGTACTTTGTCTATTAGACCGTCCAAATTAGCCTATAAAAGGGCTGATTTCAAATTCATTTCTCACTTGTGCTAGCAAAGTTCTTTGAATTTTTTTCATGAAAAAACTTTTTCAAAACTCTCACACAACTTTCTGATATACTTTTCAGCCTTCCATTTTTAGTTTTTCTTCGTTTCGACTTGCCATCACGTCTTCCACCGAGTCAGATACCAGTGTTTCTACTCGATCTATCGTTCTTCATGATGTTCCAACCTCAACGGACATCATGGCACTTTCTAACACAAGCAAGGTGGCTGAATGGATGAACCTTGCCAAGCCCTTGCTCAAGGAGATGGGGCATGATAAGTCCCTTTGCAATAAAATAAGTATGGAGTTCATTAGTATGGCCTTCGGTACCTGGAACAAGGCCAAAGCAAAATTTTATATCACCTTCTGGGGGTAGAGCACATGGTGCAGGTCACTGAGGCCTCCCTTGCTGCCGTAGGCATTCTGCCTGGTCCTCGTTCAAATCCGTCCCACACACAGGCCAACATTGTCATCAAGTCTTTTGTTGATATGCATATAAATGAATACCACACCAATGATGGCTACTTGCTGGAATGGATATGACTCAGAAGAATTTTAGGTGAATTGGATGCCACGATCATAGAGCGAGATAATCTACTACACTCAAATGTACCAGATTGTGTTGTCTCCCCGGAAGAAATAAACTATCTGTTTAGGAAGGTTGAGACTTATCACTAGTCTTTGTCAGACTTCCAAGACAAATTTGATTTATTTAAAGGTAGAGCATCATCATAGTTGGCAAAGGCTAAAGCGATTATCAAAGATTATGAAAAAGCCGCCACTCAAGTTTTGCAAACTACCCCACAAATGTTCACCATGACCACAAGATCAGGGCCAAGATGATTCGGGCACAAGATAGATACTAAAAGAATAGACAGTTGTACCTTAGAGAACTGAAGTAGGGCCATCAACTTCCACGCCCGTACCGCTATTTCAAAAACCAACCACCATCGATGGAAAAATCCAAATTTTTTTGAAGTAACGTCTGTTTGAATCCTCGAGGGGTGGCTAGGTCATCAAACTTAAAACGTCAAAGATCGAAGCCGGCAAAGAACTAGATAAGCTACCCGCATTGGGTGAGCAACCACCATGGTGCCGAATAGTTTATGAAAGAACTTTGGATTCCATTAGGAGTTATGTTGCGAGCCTATGCCAGCTTAGGATGGATCCGTATTACGCTCCAATGCCAAGAAGGAATGAGTGGAATGACCTTGGTGTGTCAATGGATAAAATTATCGTCCATGCACCAAATTGGCTTATAATTCACCAGCCGTTCAATTGGAATATTGCAATTTTTTTTCATCGGGCCCTACAAGCTTACTCTCGAGAATACATGTTCTCACCATATCCGATGGTTAGGCAGTCAGCCTTATAAGCGAAAGATTTGGCTATGTTGGCGTCTGTTCAAGCACGATGGAATGATTGTTTACCAGTCCTCTGCTTTGATTCGAAGATCTCCAGTAAATGTTGAGACGAAGTTTGTTAAGATCCAGAAGGTTGCTGATTTTTTGCATGATATGCAAGTGTTGCAAGTGGCTAAGGCTAATATCCGAAGTGCTCAGGATAGAGCTAAACTATATACCGATCTTAAGAGATCTCCAAGAGATTTTAAAGTTGATGACTGGGTATATATTAGTATTCCAAAAGATTTTAAGACGTTACGTACAGGGAAGCATTATAAGTTGTCTACCCATTATTGTGGACCTTTCAGGATTGTACGTAGAATTGGTTCTTTGGCGTATGAGCTCGATCTTCAAGGAAAATCGACTGCACACCCAATGTTTCATGTAAGTCGTTTGAAACTAAGTTTACATGATGGTGATACAGTTGGATCGGATGAGGATTTATCCCATTTGGAAGATTTGCTGTTTAGTGTACCTTTGGAACCTGAGAAAGTGCTCAGAACCAAAGATAAACATTTGAGAAATTGTTCTATCTCTGAGTGCTTAATTCGGTGGAAGGGTCGTACTGAGAATGATGATTCGTGGGAGTGAGTTGATAGCATAAAGAAAAATTTTCCAATTTTAGTTTCTAAGGATAGAAACAGTTTAAGGAGGGAATAATGTTATGTCCATGGCCAGTATATAGGATACAGTATACTCCTAGTCTTGGATACACATGGTACTCTAGTGAAACAAGCTGTTAGTTATGCCACGTCATACTAGACATGACCCGAAGGTAACTAATATCCTTGTGAGGCCCAGAACACACTAAATGGAGTTTAGACAAGGTATGAGACAATGTATGCATGTGTAGAGCTATTAATAGCAGTTCTATGAATAGTTGGTCCATGCATAGGACTCTATTCTAGGTGAATCTATGTATAGGGAACATTGGGCTATGCATGGCTATGTGCCCAGATGCTTTTAGCTCTATATAAGAGGTCCAAACTTGCCTTACTCCTCATCATGGTTCTTGATTCATTGCCAAACTCTCACTCTACTTTCATGCTTCTTGTTCCTTGGCTTAGGGGTGAGGCTTCTAGAGATTGATTGGATGCTTCTACTTAGTTGGGTGGTTTCTCCACAGTGTGTTATCCTTTGTGTTTAGGATTTGTAAGCAGGATCTAAGGAGCTTCCCTTATAACATCCCATTTGGTATTGAGGTAAAAATCATTGGTATTTATATGGAATATCATGTGTTTTTGTTTAGACTTGTTTACTGACATGGATTTTGTTTGACTGCTTTATATAGATATATTTTTTAGTTGATGATGGCAAGAAAGCTGGATATAATGCCCTTTTATTTTAGGTTGTGGAGTCAAAGGTCCAATATCGAGAGTTGCATGTATAGTGACAAATACCATGTTGGGCTAAGAGATTGGGAGTCGACAAATACCTTTGGTGAATAGATTTTCTTACTAGTACATGCTCTGAGGAATAGAAATAAATCTTTTATGTAGTGCTTTTGAAGAGTGTGAAGTTCCTCATGTGGAATTAGAAATGGGGACGACATTTGAGACTAGATTGAGAGAAAGTGATATTGAAATTGAAGAACAAGTCCCTAGGCAACATCTTTTAAAGTTGAGTCGCAAAGGCAAGGAAGCAACCAAATCACCATTGCCATTTGTTGTAGCAATGACTATGTCACATGCTAACTGAGTGCTACTCTGATTGCATTATAATAATAGCGCATCTTATTCTGTTATAAATTGTGCTCTTACACAATGTAATTGCGATAACTTATTACAAATCAGTCTACGCCTATGGAGGAATAGAGAAGAGGAGAAGAAGAAGAATTACAGAATGTAACTTTGAAAAACTTCTTAAACTAATTTGATCCAATTCATCTATTTATAGTTTTTGATGGCATAGCCCTAACGGAAAGCGCCGTTATCCACGTGGTAGGTGCCATGTGGGGGCTCCAAA
Organism: Diphasiastrum complanatum; assembly: GCA_029204225.1. Taxonomy (NCBI): domain Eukaryota; kingdom Viridiplantae; phylum Streptophyta; class Lycopodiopsida; order Lycopodiales; family Lycopodiaceae; genus Diphasiastrum; species Diphasiastrum complanatum. Next base: position 33,316 of record MU834646.1, on the reverse strand, counting down.
ATTGAACCCGAAAATGTAGCAGATAAAAGGCTCCACTATTGGAACCCTCGACAATCCATCGACTTTTGGTCGATTCGAACATTGTGCGACTATCAACTCTGTGTTGACAATGCATGTATTTTTTTTAGATGGTCTCGACACCTTCGACACTATCTCGACAATGCAAGTAAAACTATAAACTGCACATAAAATGGTTCTATATTATAAATGATTTCAAGGATAAAATCTAACACTTGCATGTCTTGATTTTATCAAGTTGCAGCAATGGGCTGTTTAAAGAAATGAGATGGCTTATATAATTTGATAGAAACCATTTTGATTGCTTGCCATTCACTATTGCTTGAGGTGTTAAAAGACTTTACCATGCAATTTAATTTTACTTGTCACTCACTATGCTTGAGCTCTTAAATATTAAAGTACTGCCCCATGCAAGAACAATTATGGCCATACTAACGGTGTGTCTCCCTAAAATGCCTCCTTATGTACTTGTAGAACTGTCTCAAAATTGGATGGAAACTTAACAATGTCTTTTTAGAATACAACGTGAGAAGATTAAAGACTAGCATGTGAGTTTTGATTTTATATCCACACAATGCAAGCTTCTAAAGTCATTATTGGTCAAAAGGTTTAATGTAGACAATCAAGGTTAGAGTCTCAAAAAATTTATTTTGATGCCCAAAGCACACAACACTGCACAAAACATAGTCTCAAAAAATTTATTATGATGCCCAAAGCACACAACACTGCACAAGACATGGAGATAAAAAGCATTGCTAGAGAAAAAACTTCACATGAACATCTTAAGTACCAAGTCATATTGGTCAAATTACCAATCAAGTTAATTAACTAGCATGCAAATTGGCTACAAAAAAATTTGAAAGCTATGTTGGAAAAAGAGGTTGCATATAAAAGTAAAATAAAAAATTGCAATAAGCTGTTGTCCTCGTCAAATTGATTATCAGTTGCTAGAACAACAAATAAATAGTATTGTTTTTGTTGAAGGAAACTCGGAAGGGAAATTGGGGATAAGCAATCTAGTTGAAAAGCAATGTAAATGTTCCAAGGGAGGGCAAAGCTATGTGTTCATGGGTTTTTGGAGGTGATAGTCCTTCACTCTCTAACTTGAAGTGGGGGCCTAAAACCCTTGAAAGTCTATTGGGCAGGCCTTTACTTGATTTGAAGATCATAGGAAAATGGTTTTTTAAAATAAAATTTTCTTGTTGGCTAACATAGAAAATGGACTTTCTTGTGTTATTGTCAACATGGCACATCCCGCATCGTCTTTAGCATAGTGTTTAGATACCTTGGTTTTAGCAGGCAAGGCAAAAATTCTTTACAAGAGGAGTGGCAATAGACTAAAAAGAAAAATATTATAATTCAATTGAATAGCTCTAGCTTTAGTTATGTGAGATTTGTAGTTTGTCCAATCCACCTATTTGGCCTTGCCAAAATTATGACACAAGGGCGTATTATGTTCACTGACATGCTAAGGAAAGTGTTGCATTTCATAGTAGTGTTTCACAATATCCTTTGTTTGAGTGCCACCTTATCCAATTTGGCCACTCTCATGCACAATGCCTATCTAAGATGGGCATCTCGGATGGCCATCCACTTTTGGATGCTAAGGTCATTCTAAACACACACACTTAACACATTCACAAACTAGGCATAAATATGGATTGGAAAGAGTTGCAATTGTAGGTTAGTAGTGGGTTGAATTTTTGAATGTGTTAAGACATCTCTTAACCAGCCTTTTTGCACATCTTAAAAACCAAAGGCGGTAGTAGTAGGTTGAGTTTTTAGAGACTTCTTGGAACATCTCTAAACCAACCTTTTTGCAAATCTTGACAACCAAGGTCGTAGTAGGTTGAGTTCTCATAGAGTTCTTGGAACATCTCTAAACCAACCGTTTTGCATGTCTTAGCACCAAAACAATAGTGAGAGTTTTTGGATGTGTTTTCACATATCTTAAAAACTAGGGCTTTTGGGGAAACCGTCCACATCGAAAAGTAGAAGACTTAGTCTACGTGGATAAAAACATTGGTACATGTTACCACACCTAGAAAGAAATAAAGTGTCAATTTTCACCAATTTCACATATATGCATTGTATATCCAAAATAGGACACACACACACACACACACACACACACACATGCACACACATGCGCGCACGCACACATGTAGAGAGAGACACACGAGTGCTTGAGAAACGGAGAAAGTATAGAATGAAATTGGCATAATTTTGTAAAACAAGTATCATAAACCCTTCTGAGTTTTTTGAGGATCAAGTAAAAAAGGTTCTCAAAGCACTCACACACATTCACACACGTATATATAAAAATAAAATATCAGGATTACATGACTCGGCTTGTGACCGCCTTGGGGGGGGGGGGGGTCGCATCTTGCGAGCACGGCCCGCACGGATGGCCGTTTGGCCCCGGTGGGCTCTCAGCCACACAATTTTTTTTTATTTTTTAAAATTGGCTGCCTGAACGCCATGTGTCAAGGTAGCCAATTTATATCCCATAAACATTATCCGAAATTTTTGAGGGGATAATACAGAAACTCCCCTCCTACTTGCATGTGTGTGTGTGTGGGCGCTGGGGTGCCCGACGCCATCCCTTGTCGCCCCTGCCCAGTGCCCTGCTGGCGCTGGGCGGTGCCCCGACACCATGGGCGCTGCCCGGCGCCGACGTCGCCTGCGAAATTCAGGCTCGCCCTGAGTTTTGACGGGCACCCAGCGGCTGACACGCGTCAGCCGCTGGAGGGCACCAGGGCCAAACCCCTCCCTCGTGTGGGGCGTGCCGTAAGCCCCAGGGGGAGGCTCGCATCTTGCGAGCACGGCCCACACGGATGCCCCGATGGGCTCTCAGCCACATAATTCTTTTTTTATTTATTGTTTTTAAAATTGGCTGCCTGAACGCCATGTGTCCAGGCAGCCAATTTATATCCCATAAGCATTATCCAAAAATTTTCAGGAGAGTATATATATATAGAAACTCCTCTCCCACTTGCATGTGTGTGTGTGTGTGCGCTTGGGTGCTGGGGTGCCCGACGCCCTGTGCGGCTGCTCGGCGCCATCCCCCTGCCCGGCGCCACCCGCAAAATTTTGACGGGCGCGTCAGCCGCCGCTGGAGGGCACCGGGGCCAAACCCTTCCCTCTCGTGTGGGGGCGTGCCCGCAAGCCCCAGCGGAGGGGGAGGCAGTGCTACGGAAGAAAGGAAAATCCTGGCGTTTGGAACAGGGTAGCGGAATATGGCGACAGTTGCATTTATCTCATCGCCTTTACGTAGTAGCATGGCGCCAATGCCTGCAAGCAACAACATCAACAATGACTTATGTAGCTGTTCATCTACTAGTGCTTCATTCAGAATCAACAGCTGCCGTTTTTTTGGTTTGGGGATTTCTTCTTCTGGTGCGCTGTATGGAACTCGACCTGCAATGCGAGCTTCGTTGAGGAGGCCTTCTCGTGTCACACGCTCAATTCTGGAAGTAAGTGGTCATTCATAGATCATATTATTATGATACGTTATAGTAGCAAAAGTGCGTTCAATTCTCTTGTGCTTTATGCATAATGAATTTGTTTTCATTTGGTTATCCATCGCATATTTGTTTGCTAGTGTTGTGGTTTTACATGTTTCATAAATATTGTTATCATTGTCCTAAAACGGTATCCATGCAAAGAACTCCTGAGGATCTAATCTGCCGCGTCTTTGATTGCTTAAACTTTATGCTTTTTAGGGTTAAATTATGTAAAATGGTGCTCCTTCTCAATCAACGAAAGTGACCGTTAATAGCTGAAATGGAATCAACACCTGTAGAACTCAGGCAGCTCTGCTTTAAGATATGATCTTTCTCCACAAGAGGACGATGTTTTCTTGCCTCCAGTTCCTAAGCTCCTGATGGGTCTTCTTACTCCAATTCCCTTGTCACGGTAGCGACCAGTCAGAAACTGAATGGCCTGCCAGTATCTCGCGTCACTTGTTTCTGTTCCTGAGGCAGTTATAAGTCCACCAGAATGAAATGCTGGACCTTTGATGGTTATTTTTGTGTGGAAAAACTTCCAGTAGTCCAGTTTTTTTGAAATAACGATCAAAGATGATGCTGTGTTTGGTTCACAAGAACCTCGGTATTCAGGGAAAGTCATCTTGTTTCCCTGTTATCTTTGGGAGCTAATTTCAAAAGAAACTGAGTTATCCTTGCAAAATTGAGTAAGTTTTGAGACCTGTTTTTGACCTTGGATAAGTGCATGTTGCTTTGCTTTACATGCAGCAAGGGGCTGAGGAAAGTGGACCACCTACTGAGGCGGAGTTGACTACAGAAAGTGCAACTGTCCCTAATCCATTGAGCGCTTATCCTGAGATGCCACCTGAGTGGAGGGAAAAAGAAGATATTAGACTGGCTGAGTTAGCTGCAAAGATTGGAGTGAGCATAAGGCGTAGGCCACCGACTGGACCACCTAATCACTATGTGGGACCTTTTCAATTTAGGATACAGAGTGAAGGAAATACTCCCAGGAACATTTTGGAAGAAATTATTTGGCATAAAGACACGGAAGTTTCACAGGTATCATGATCACCATCTCTGCTGGGTTGATTTGATATTTTTCTTGAAATCTTTGACTAAGTAGCTGTTGCTGGTAGCAAACTCATTGACGTGATTCAATTGCGCCTATTAGTTGACACAAAGTTTTGCTAACCTTCCATAATTACTTAATCAATATGCCTTGCTCAAAATTCTTGATGGTTGCTCAGTTTTTCGTATGCCAATGTAGACTTGACTTTGTCTTCATGTCCCTGTGTGATCTCCATAAACACACCATCCAATACCTTGACTTCCTTAGGCTCGAACAACTTGACTCCCCCTGAATCAAATAATGTGGACATGATAACCTTTGCCATAACTTTAAGAACGTTGCTTGAAGATTGACTCCCTTGGTTTCCTTGAACATCTTCCAAGCTACCACAAGTATGTAAGGATCTCACCAACACCCATAAAGAAAATGTATTTCTCTTTGATTACCAAAGCACCATCATAACAATCATAAGTGGAAATGATTCTTTTGCATTAACATCCACTTGAGAAACCTGTACTTTGTAAATAGTTGATTGTGTTGAATCCTCCAATTTAATCCACTTCAATACTCAAAGTACTATCATAAGTTACCAGCTGTGATGGACTTAGCTGAACTACTTCTGTTGGATGTACACTTCATGCTTCCATTCCTATCTTCAATTACCATAACAACCACTCTCCAACAATGATACAAATAGAATGTTGTGTTCATAGAACCAAACCAAATATGCAAGCAATAGAGCATCGCCAATAGAAAGATAAAACATATGCAATACTTCCTCACACAAAGTAACTGATACTCCTTCTCAAATACTTTCTCACACAAAGTACTTGATACTATCTGTTCCATGCAATCTCCTGCCTCTATCTTACACATAGTCACTTGCCTCAAACAACTTTCCAACCTAGAAAGCATTTCAACATGACATCTATTTATCCTGACACCATGCCACATGCACACTTACCAACTGATGTTTATGTATGCCCATCACAACCACACCAAAAACATCAACACATCCCTACACTAAAATCATCCATCATGATTAACCTGTAGAAATACAAAACTCGATACTTCCTCATTTTGAAGCAAATCTACTTCACTTAAGAAGACTTCATATTGATTGTCTAAGGCTGATCAATAACCTATTGCTTCATAGAAATGAACCCTGTTGTTTTTCATGAGGCTAAACAACATCCTATAGATTCAATATATGATTCTTGTCATTTTTATGAGGCTAAACAACCACCCGTCGATTCAATAAAGACTGTTCTTTCTACTTGTATATGATTGGCTTATTGTACTCTCACTTGCATGCAACAACTCCAACTTCAATCTCGATCTTCACTCTTCTTTAATGACGATCCAATGTGCATGCAAACCCGAACCTTGACAATCTTGATCCTTGTACCTCTTGGACGAACCAACGAACATGCAATGATGATCCTCGTACTTTGCTATTACAACTTGTGACTTCCACCCATGACTTGTGAACAATCAACTTGTTCTCCTCCAACGTTCTTCTGTCCAGTCAGCAAACAGTCCTTCAAAACTTGTCTATTTGCCTTGCAGATCCATAAACGAAGGTCGGTCTTTGACAGTCAAACTTTTCAACAATGAACATGATTTTTGTATCAAGTTGTCACAACCTGTGCATTAACACATTTCTAACGAGTTCTTCTCCAAAACTAGTGATCTGGTAGCGAACAAGTCTTCTCCAAATAATTAGCTGTTTGCCTTGCAGATCCAGCGAACTAAATTTAAACTATGAATAGCAAACCTGTTGATTAGTAACGAATAATTTCTAGTGCAGATGACCTTCAATTAGTAGCAAATCCCTATAATGATCTTGTAGGAGTCTAGCGATAAAAGCCAGCTCAGATGTTGCAATAACTAGCAAACAATATTCCAGTAAAATCCAGCGAGCAACCTCAGTTGGTCTCTAGTCAACAATCTCGCAACAAACTTTCCACCACACTTCAATGAACAAGTCTTGTAGATTTCCAGCGATTTGGGTAGTAGATCACCAGCGATCTGATTCAATTTAATAGCTGTCCTTGCAACACCTTGTGATTTTGGCAGTGATTTGGCTTCCAACCAGCAGCAACATGCAGAGAACTCCCGTTTCTCTTCATCAATCTTGAGGCAGTACCTCCAGTGATCCGTTCTAGCAGACTTGGAGCAAATTTTTGCAGCGGACCTGCAACAAACAACTAAACCTCCAACAATTGATCTCTACCTGGGATCTGAGGCAGAGTTTGTAGTCTCCTCATGCAACATAGCCCTTCTCCTTGTAGCATTGGATCTTCTCACAAGGATGCCACCATTGTAGATGAAGACCAAACTTGAGAGCTGGCTAGGGACACCGCCTCCTCTTTTTCTCGAAGACGGTCGAATCAACCTGCATATGATGATTGATCCCATTCGTTGAGTAGCTCCTTGTTCTCTTGAATTTTGAACTGAAACCCTGATACCATGTTAGAAAATCGACTTGCTCATAGTAATCCAAGACAAGATTCCTATTGTTGTTAGACAGTAGCCATACACATGAAAGAGAACACAAACAACAATGATGAAGCATAATGATGAGATCTACTCCGACTAAAAGCAATCAGGAAGCATTTTCCTAATTGATGTCTCTATATAAGGTAAAAGGACCCAACACCTATCTATAGCAAAACTTGTGCTCCAAATCAAGCACTAGAATCTCAAACTTGAGTCTTACTAAAGTCTAACTTGACTTTACTAAATATAGGCAAAAGCATGCAGGCATTGCCTAGTAATCCTAATTAACCCTAGATGGCAACATTAGGGGTAACAATGTGAACATTAACTCTAACAGCGGCTGCTTGCATTCTGATGAAGGATGAGATAATGCAAAGATGTAATTCATTTTTAAGCAAGCTGAGGGACTGGATGAAAATGTCTTTACTTGGTGCACCCACGTTCTATTGCACAAAATGGAAAGCCATTATGTTATTGCTCCAACTGTGGTGAATGGACTGGAGATTTTTCTAGGATGCAACAAGTTTAATTGGTTTGCCTTCATGGCCATAAATATCTCTATGGAACCATTAAGAGTGAAGGTTGAAATTGTGACGTTTTTGAGCTAACAATCCCCTTTGTGATGATAGTGAATATGTGGTACAGAGTGGGGAGTTGCAGTCTCAAGCAAGAAAGGTAAGACAAGCAAACCGTCTAGAAGAGCGCAAACCTAGATCACCCAACAAAGGATGAGGTTTCTGTGAAGAAAAAATGCAGTAAACCCTCATGATCAAGATGGCAAAATGTGACCAGAGGGGAAGAGGCAAGTCAGGCTACTGAAGCGGTCGAAGTTAAAAATTGAAGTGTAGACTTTAGTTATGTAGGGTAAACTTCATGTAGAGTAGAAAATCAGTCTATTACTGGTTGGGAAGAGACTTGTTTGGGCATTGTGGTCTGTGGGGAGTTTTTTGGGCTGAATGATTTGTTCATTTTGGCTGTAAATGCCATGCCAAAGTGTGTCCCATGGCGGAAAGGCTGTAAAGCAAGATGGTTGTAATGGTGCCATGTTTCCCACAAGGATCTGAGCTCACGGAGAGAAATGACTGTCTGTGCATAGTGGAACAATCTTTCAAAATGAAGAGATAGGTGCTTAATAGAAGTATTTGGGTGACAGTTCTAGAGTGCTATATTTTCCCTAATACTATGTCATAATTAGTCTGGAAATGCAGGTGTCAAACATCGGAAAGTACCGTGTTGGTTCTGTTTACGTGCACATGTTGCCAAATGCAAACTGTTGGGTAGATGAACACAATGTTACAGTGATCATATGAGCTGCTTAGAGCACTTTTGAGCTGAATACATGAAAGTCGAACCTCTCTATGTGTGATTGTTGCGAATTTTTGCCTATTACACTAAGCTTTCTAGTTGTGTGGAACAAGGTCTTCCAGCCAGGAACACTTTAAGAGCTGTCAAGGCAGTTACTTATGAACTTAACTGGGTGCTTAGGGACTGAGTCACTTTAACCAAACAATTGGCGGAGACAAAAAAAGGCCCAGGTGGTGACAAAGACAAGGTGCAGGCAAGCAGAGCAGCAGCTCCAAGGATTCATGGCAGAGGTAGCAGCGCCAGGAAATGGTCGTCCTCAGAAAAGAAAATGAGGCCTTGAGTCAGGTTCGGAGTGAATAAAGTAATGGGAAGGGTCATTTAGCCACCCATAGCAAACACCAAAATCTTGGACCATGCGGAGTGAATGAACAAGTCTAAAATGATGAGACGGATTAGTGAAGTAACATGTTGCTGTATCTTAAGATTCCTGGGAATGATCCAAAGCGAGTTTGCCAATGCAGAAGCCAGTCAAAGTGGCCACTTTAGTGGGGGAAGGGAACCCGTGAAAAGGAGCATATGGCCAACAAAATAGGTGAGAAAACAACAGACCATGAAGTTGTCCCTAACTTATTAACCCTTATGCAGCCAATTAGCCTGACAGCAGCCAGGTTAACAGAGTAAGGGCTGACAACGAAGGGCAGATAAAGCTAAGGTTAACAAGGACAGGGCAAGCATGCTCAGTAACATTTGACATGATTTTGAATGAGGTTGGGGGTTGATGATGTGGAGTAACTGCAGAAGTGGCCCGTGGGGATGTCAGACTTGGAAGGCACTCCAGAGTTGTGACCAATCTAGTGGGCTATGGACTCTAATTGATTCGAATCTTCTTGGATTTGAATTGCTCTGCTATCTAACTTAATGTATAGGCCCCTTCCTGCACTTGAATCTTCTGGGTCGATTTTGAATTTTATGGCACTCTAGCTTATGCAAACTCTAATTGATTTTAAGCTTAAATCTTCCTAGGCTGAGTATTTACAGATTACTAGATTTGGATTTGTTGGTATTCTAACCTACTATACAGACCGCTTTTGAGATTAAGATATTCTTGGTGAATTTCAAAACTTCTAGCAGTCTAGCATACAATTTGAGATTTCAAAGACTGAGTATATGCAGACTACATTGTTTTGTTTGTTTGCCTGTGTAACTTACGACTTCTAGAGACTGAGATTATATAACCCTAGTGATTGGATTCGAATATTCTGGCAGTTTGAACTCTTATTGCCATATGTAAACCGGCTCTCAGTTCAGATAACTCGCATTTACGTAACTTGACTCCAGAAGCTCAATTTCTATGGCTAAAATACTTGAAACCTGAAATCTGAAGCCTAAAAAATTCAGATTTTTCCCCTTTCATTCAATCTATGAACATGTTTAGAAGGTATGTTTTATTGAGGTGATTTGAGATCCGAATCTTATAGATTTGAATCAATTAGGTCTTTGGAACTGTGCGACAAGACCAGAATGCTTTTGCAGTCAGTTGGAGTTAAAAAATTACTAGGTTTGCTGGGTCAAAATGCTGCAAGAATATATCAGCAAAGTCCAGTACTAGAAGGGAAAGGAAACTATGGTTGATGACGGCGGACAACATGAAATAATGTATCAAATGAGTTTATTGTAGTTGACAAATAGGAGACCAATCAACAAGAGGACTCTCATACTAGCTTGGTGGCCCTCTAGTGTGCAAGTGAAAGTTAAGTGGCCAAGCAGACAAATTTTCTACTGACACTGCTGCAGAGGCACACACCATAGAAGAAGGTAGAGAGAAAATTCAATAGAAATGAAAAATTGTTGGTGTTCGATGTGAAGAAATTTTTGCACGTGCAATGATAGTCTCTTTGCAAGGCACCCTGAATGTAAAGTATATCCAATGTTGCAACCTTTTTCAAGTAAACAAGACCAAATAACTAAGCCCTCTTGGTTTGCTTCATTTACTTGAGATTCCCTGTTTCTTTAGTGGATTTTATTTGCATGCCTACCCCAAGGATGAAGAAACGAAATGTTTCTAATGCCAAAGCTTTGCTAGCTTTCGATCTTGAACCTTTGACAGATGATGACACGACACGACACAACACGAAATCAGTCGTGCTCCTCAACTGACCAAGAAGATCAGCCAAGTACCATGGGATACAAATATCAGATCAGATATCATGACATCAGCAGAAGCACTCTAGATCGTGGCTAATCTGCCATTCTTGTAATTTTTGATTAGTTGTAGATGTTTAATCACTCTAATCTAGAAGTTACACGACGCGACTATATACTTTCTGTTTGATGCATAATGAAAAAAAGAAGTCTGCTAGTAAGCAAGACAAGAAGTTTGAAGACGAAAATACAGAATACATGTCCGCCTGCATGCGAGACAATTCTGTAGAGGATCTGTAGATCCAGAAGTCCGCTAGTAAGCGAGACACGATTCGTGAGAGAACTGTATTTCTCTCACGCCAATGCACTGTGTGGATCTGTTGCACAGTGCTTGAAGAATCAGAAAAATCAATAGATGATACTGTAGCTGTTGTGCACATTATTATTCTAAATGATTGTATGATCTTGAATGAAAATTTGTTTGCCACTATTCGTGTGTCTGATTCACTTGCTCATTTAATTCCGCACCTTGGTTTGATATTGTTGAATGCCATATTAATTTGTTAACGTAGATCAACAGTGTCTGACTACACTCTGAAGGATTGTAGGAGTGATATAGCGGCAGTGACCAGTAGTCATATCTGAATTCCCGACGAACTGATTTCGTGTTTCGTGTTTCGTTTTGTTTCGTTTCGTGGTCTCTATGCTTCAAGCATGAATCAATATCAGAGCTCGTTTTCGCTTCGCTTCGCTTCGCTTCGTTTTCGCCTAGATTTCGTCTCGTTTCGTTCTGTTGCGTTATAGAGCCTGATTGATCCAACACGAATTATTGTCGAACAAAAATAATTCGAGGTTTGCGAAAGTTTCGCAAATCGTTCAAGGGTCTTTTATCAGTTTGTCACCAGAGTTTTGGCTGGATTTTGCATTTTAAGGGTGCATCATTCGTCATCAAAGGACTCAAGTTGTGTCAGAAATGATCCCAGTAGAGTAGTGGATTGCTTGACATGATGGCTCATTATATTGCGACTTTTTATCAGGTTTGCATAATCGTGTTGTGCTTACCAAATTAGGAACACAATAGCTGGATGAGCAGTAGAGATCTTTCACATCACACAAACATATGGAAGTAAGTCAATCCAATTTGGAAGGTATGCTTATGCCTACGTGACTCAGATGAAAATAAATTGGGCAACGTACTTGTTCCTCCGTTAACTTTTGTTAAGTTTTTAAGGAAACATGTTCAACGAAACAAGTCTCTTGAATTAAAGTGCTGTTTTCAGCTTGCTAGCCACTGGCCATAGGCAGAAGGTACCTTGTGTGCGTGGTTTTTGTCTCAGGTATGGCAAGAGCTAGAGGTTGATTGTTGATTATTTACAGGGCCGCTGATTGGTGGAGTTGTATTCTTGGGAAGTATGTACATATTGGCATGTTAGGGCACATAGATTTTCTGCTGGTCCTTTGAAGCTGAAGGTGTTAAGTGTTGGGAAGTACATCAAGTTATCTCGTTCTCAGAGTAGGGCCAGGGATGTGTGTGGAGCTATTGAAAAGCCAGGGCATATAGATTTCCTGTTGGTCCCTTTGAAGTCAAAGGTGTCAAGTGTTAGGAAGTATAGTAAATTACCTCCCAGATTTTGTGATCATGGAAATGAGTCCAAATGACCAAGTTTACAAGTGTTATAATTTACAAGCTGGAGGCACCTGAGTGACTGCAACTATTTGTGCTACTTTGGCTACCTCCCTTTGAGAATAAGAAAGCTCGCTCCTACTTACAAGACTTATTTGAAGTATTACTAAGAGTCATAGTGCATGATTGTACAGCGCTCGAGGTGTGAAGGCACCATTTTTAGCGCAGAGCTTGTCTACATCAACTGAAATAAATTATAATACTTTTGCAGTCACCCAAAGATAAATAAATTGCTGCATGCAGAATCAGTTTACTTGATATACATATTCGAGTTGAGATTGATCTCGATTATTTTACCCTTTTATGTCATACACGTTTCCCATACTCAGAAATTTGTTATGCTAGTACTTTTTGACATGAGAGAGTTGAAGCAAATTTGTAGAATGGTTTTTTTAGTTACGCCCACCTTTGTCAGACCACTCTTTGTTAATGTTCTTGTTTGGGTGCATATTCTCTGTCATTAAGTTGCATTTGGTGCTTGGTCTAGTGCTAATAGTGTCTTGTGATAGTCCTATCTAACAAGATATACGGTTCTGTTTGGGAATTCGGCATCTATTTTAGTCTTCTAACCTCATTAAGATGGTATACACCATTTATGTTGTATTGTTGGATGCAGATGAAAGAGAAAATGCCTCTTCAAAAGGTGACAAAAGCTCTTGAGACCGCTCCTCCAGCCAGAGACTTCATCGGTGCTTTACGAGTGCGTGCAGCAGAAACTGGCCTTCCAGGATTAATTGCAGAAGTAAAAAAAGCATCCCCTAGCCGAGGTGTCCTTCAGCCTGACTTTGATCCGGTACTATAAAAAAAAGTCCAGAGCATTATCGAATATTGAGTGGCTTGTGGCTTTCCTATTTTTTGAACAATTTCATAGCATAGTGGCTTCAATGTTGCATTGTGCTGGATGGAGAGCAAATGGACATGTACTACTTTTCAATATTTCTTGTGTATGCTATAGAAGCTGTTGATCATTGTAGTATTCCATGATAGGAGTTAAAGCTGTCTCACCCTAAGTATTCCATGTGGTCATGCAGCAGCAGCGCACCTGGTTTCACTTACCCATATGAGGGCAGCCTTTGCTCCAGATTTTAAGAAATGTTAGCATTCAAATCCATCATGATGTTCAATGCCCTGACTATTCAATCGGAGAGGATGCCTGTTGATGCCGGCCATAACGACTACTATTTGCACTGACTTGCAAATTTGTCTACCCTTAGAAATCCGTTCCGACCCTTACGTACTGTACGTTTCGGAACATACTGGGTTGGAACGCTTTTTTTTTAAATATAAAAAAACCGGTCCTGGAATGCCCCAACAATAATGAGAATCTCCAACTGCCAAGTGCATCTGTATACTGACATTGATTCCAAGCGCATCTGTATCCTGACATTGAGTATTCATAGCTTGTGAATCATAAATGATTGACCATCTGCATGATATTATTTCACATGAACAAAACCCTACCTCCTAGAGAAGCCTGCTCTGGCCCCTGCATACGAACCATCTACTACTGGATGTTGTCTCAGTCTGATCTACTGGATGCTGTCTGTGCGCATATCTATCTCTCAACCATCTATGTCTATCCAGCGATCTCCAGCGTATTTCTTTATAGGTTGAAGTCAGTATCGCTGTTTTTTTCCTTGTTAAAAAATACATATTTTTGAAATTTGTTTTTTCAGAACGGGCAACTATGGTCTACCCCCACGCCCATGTTTGCCAAAAGTTCTAAGTTGTTTGTCTTCTGTTTATAGAACTACAGATTGTGCAATGTGATATTCAAAGCATAGGTCCCGCGGTACCGGGTACCGCGGATCCCGGTACCGCGGATCCCGGTACCGCGGTACCAGTATGGTACCACGGTACCATATCGGTCCCGTGCGGTACCAAAAACAATTTTTTTTTTTTTACGAAAATAACACGGAAATTTTTTTATTTTTTTATTATGGTACCGCCCTGGTACCACGGATCTGAGGGCGGTACCATAACGGCGGTACCACCATTATGGTACCGGCGGTACCATAACGGCGATACCAAAGGGTACTATGATTCAAAGGTTGAAATTTTGATGCATTCATTTTACTTTGTTCCCAAGAATATCTCTAATATATTCAAATCTAACGTTGGAAATATCAGTTTTTTAAAGCAATGTTTGCTCGTGTAGTGAATGTGCAAACATGTTTGCAAAGTTCAAACACAACTGTTTGAAGGTATGAAAGATTTGCTGGTAACTATGATGCCAGCATGCAAGAAATGTTTGGTTTCATTCAGTATCAGTTTACTAGATGCACAAAACCTTTATCAAATCTGCTGAACTCTGTTGCCAAGGTTTTAGAGATGGAATGTTCGTGGAGGATATCAAGGTTAAAAGATAAGGTTAGATTGTCTTGGACAGACACAGGGATGTGAATGAAATGACAATGAACTTGTAGATCTTTTTGTCGATAACAAAATAGCTTACGTCCCTAGATGCTACGCGTTTGCGTCAAAGTTCCAAGTTTCTGTTGCATGCATCAGAACTCAAAATGAATTTTCCAGATGAATTTTTTGTACTCATATCACTTTTCAGGTGAAAATTGCCAAGGCTTATGAACTGGGTGGAGCTGCCTGCCTTAGTGTGTTGACAGACTCGAAATACTTCCAGGTAAATTTGTGGAAGATATAGTGGACTAAGCAGCAGTTGCAAGAAAGGATCAGTTGCTTCACATCATTAGTGGTGAAAGTTCAGCCCTTTATCTCTATTGTTCCTTTCTTACTCCATAATAAGCATGATGGTCCCTTTTGACCAGGGGAGTTTTGAAAACTTGGCATTAATTCGGGAGGCTGGAGTTCAGGTAATGTGAAGGGCATGTGCAAACAATCCAAGTTGGTACATGTTTCAGATACATCTTTAACTGGGCCTTGTTTGTCTTGTATACATTAGCTCTTGGGTTTACACACAATTAGAGTTTGTTTGTTTGCGTCGTACCCTCCTTTCTAGTAACTGACAAGTAATTGTTTGAATGCAGTGTCCACTTCTGTGCAAGGAATTTTTCATTGATGCTTGGCAGATTTATTATGCCCGATCTAAGGGTGCAGATGCAATTCTCTTGATCGCTGCAGTTTTGCCAGATCAAGACCTACGTTATATGTCCAAAATTGCTAAGTCCCTTGGGATGGCTGCACTTATCGAGGTACATATTGAGTTGTTCCTGACGTGCTGATGTCCAGAGAATTTAAAGTTAGTGACCCTAAGCTGAGCTTATTTCGGAGATGAATGGAAAAGTCATTAGTTATGCTCACAAAAATTACAGATAATCGTACATTCTGCTTTTGAGTTTGTATCAGTAGGTGCGATATGCTCTAGCATCTTGGTAATTTTCTTCATGTGACTCCAAACATTCTTTATTTTTCTCTTTTTTGGTATACAGCTGACTGAAGTTAACATACATCAAAGATGTTAGAGCTTTTTGAAAGTGAAACTGGGCTTATTTCGTTTTTTGTGTTGCAAGATTCTGTTGAGATCCTCCAGTTGATTTTACTATTCTTTACTTATCCATTGGAGTTTTTGATTGCAAGATCTTGCTGGTCAAGGTTTGTCAAACATTAGAATACCTATATATATATATATTTATTTGTGAAATTAGAATATATCCAATTTCACAAATTTATATAGAGAAGTCATTGATGTCATAACTTAGAAACAATATACGAGCAACTCAAAAAGTCAAAGAACTTAAGTCAAAACAATACTATAAAATTCAATAAACAAAAAATCTCAGCCAAACAACATTGCCTATGTCTCATCAGTACCCAAGCATAAGTTGCTAACTGGGTCTCGAAAGAATCCGGATTCTCTTGGGTAGACACTATGTTGACTAAGAAGCAAAAGACAACCAGTAAGAAGAAAGAAAAAATAATAGTAATTCAAAATTCGAAATTTATAAATCTAATTTAAAATAAAATAAAAATAAAAAATTAAATAAAATAAATAAGAACAAAGATCATAATATGTATACGAGTCATAGATGCACTGCATTTCTGAAACGCGGTTCTGAAAAATTCAAAAAAATTCCAAAAACTTTTTTTTTTTTGGTTCTTTTTTGGGTGATATGGGTATCAGATGAAAGCTCTAATTAAGAGCATAATTACTGTGTAGTTTGTCGAATGTTTCGGGTGCAGGATGGTCTAGTTTAGGTGCATCAACTTCCAGGTTTACGCTATTGCTCCTTTTAATATTAAAAATCTATTAAAAAAAATAATGCCCCAAAATTCTCCCTCCTCTCTCTCTCTCTCTCTCTCTCTCTCTCACATACACACACACACACACACAAAGAACAGTACTGAATCATTACACTGTTGTGAATAGGATCATCATAATATACAATATCGGGCCACATGGCATCAAAATGGGGTACAATGATGTTCCATGAACGTAATGAAAACTACACAACTAAGACTCGTCAGAGTCATGGTAGGAATCATCATCTGAATCTGTGCCTGACTGCAGATCCCAAGGGTCTGTAGATGAATCGGAACTGGAGGGAGCCATATGCCGTGGTGTGGCCCTGGCTCAGCTGCGTGCTCCGGCTCTCTGCTACGTGCTCTGGCTCTGGATCCTCCCCCTGCCTCTGCCTCTGCCTCTGCCTCTCTCCCCTCCTCTGGCTCCCCTCTGCCTGCCCCCACCCCTGTGTCTACCCTTGCGTGTCTGTGTGTCAGGTGGCTGTGATCCTACGCCCTGGGATGGCCCTACCCACTGTGATGATGCTTGGCCGACGGCTGCCTGTGATGCTCCACTCCTGTCTACAAAAAGCAAACTCAGCCCCCCCCTACCAGAACCTCTAGGTCTCCCTCTAGGCCTACATGCAGGAATGGCTGGCTCCTCCTTTGTCTCCGCATCAGAGTCCACCAGCAGGTCAGCCAAGTCATCCCCCTGTGCCTCCGCCCCCATCTCCTCATCCTCCTCCGTATCCCCCTCAACCCACTCCTCCTCCTCCTAATAGTCAGCCCCGAGCTCCTCTCCACCCTCCAAGCCCTCATCATCCCCCTCCTCAGCCCCATCCCTCTGCCTGTCTGCCCTCCTCGAACGCCGTAAAGCCCGTGCGTCAGCCTGTGCATGTCTATAGAACTCATCATCCATCTCCTCCTGCGTGGGTGGTGCCCGAGGAGCAGCAACTGCCGAATCTACCAAGCAAGTGTCATGGTTCACCTGCAACCAAAAACAATACATTGTTGTCAAGCAGGTATTTTGCAATTCATTGCATAATTCGAAAGCAATTCAATTCGTCAAAGCATAACAAGAAACAGGGGGTAATGATGTGACTCACCTTGAGCATCTAGCCCCCTCCTCGTGTGCGCCTCAGCATACGGCCGTTTGGTGTTCACAAACACCAACCGCCTACACTGCTCGATGGATAACCTGTTCCTCTTCTGCGTGTGATACAAGGCCCAGGTGCTCCAATTTCGCTCGCAAGCTCCTGCTGAACAATCTTGTGCAAGGATTCTCTCGGCCAGTCGCCGCAGGTCACCTGTGCTGCGCCCGTGGTAGCCCCACCATGTAACGGGCCTCAGTTGATCCTCCCTCCGCCGACTCTGCTCTCCATCGAAAGGAAACTGGTAGCGCTCAAAGATGAGCAGCTGGCGTGCAATGTTAGCGAGCATCGGACCTGTTGGCAAAAGAAAAAGCCCAGGCACATGTAAGTCCCCTCGAATTCACACACTAGCAATGAGCACACTACCGCAGTGCGTCCTTCACCTTTGTCAATCACTCTAGCACCAAGAAGTAAAACGCAAAGCGTGTGGGTGTTGGCTTCTTCGGGTTTAGGTGCAAGAAGGTGCGGAATAGGGCCAGCACACGCCTCTTCCTGGTAACAAAAGTGACCAGGCACATGGCTGTAGAAGTGATCTCGGATCGCCGACGTATGTTGGTCCATCCATCACTCAATATCGTGCATCCATACCTGCCACAAAACACCCATTAACCACATGCAAAAATTGCGCCACAAGTAAACCCTAAACGCATGCAATGGGTTTATGGAAACAAAGTACTTACATCTGCCAAGCTGAGCGAATGGAACTCAGCTCCCGCGTGATGGTCTCCTCCTCTTGACGAGGCATCCTGCCTCGCAATGCCTCTCGTCTGGGAGGCGTCCATGTAGCATCCACGGCTGCCACCTGTGTGCAAAACTCCTTGAACACCCAAGTGTTAGCAACAACAAAAGGAATGCCGCACTCGTAAAAGAACTGGCCAGCAAGTCGAGTGCATCGGGCATGCTGCTCTCTCTGCCACCCGCATCGGTCAAGGGTCTACTGTTTGGGCCTAACCTCTCTCTGTTGTGTATATGGCGCTCGTGGTCTAACACGCGAAATGGATGGTTGATCTGTGGGTGTATCACTCTCTCTAGGAGGACCTGTCGAGGCATGTCCAACATTTGCCGCCGAAGAAGAGGGGGGACGAGAAGGACCCACTGCCGCTGATCCAACCTGCTCATGTGACGCTCTCCCCTCTGAACTAAGCCCTGCTGCTGCAAGTGGAACTGGAGTGGCCTACCTGTGAGCCCTGCCTGTGAACCTGCAGCTGCTCCTGCTCCCTGTCCCTGTCCCTGTCCGGAAACCTGTGATGCACCATCGGGCCCGTACATAATATAGACAACCTCTGCCTCTCCTCATCAGAAATCCTGGGGCAAATAGATATGCCCAATGCCCGCCCACCTGGCCCTCTGACCCTCAGTAAGTGGGCCTTAACCCTGGTAAGTGATCTTGTGAAGAGACCACCACAATGCAAGCATCTCCATCTGCGCACTCCTGTGCCATGGTGTGTAGCCACATCCCCCTCGGTAAGCTCAACCTCGCCCCGAAGGCCTCGACCCCGCACCGGCATCGTGTCGACACGAGATCAAATCTGCAAACAAAAATAGGCAGGCAACCGTTCAATAGAAGAAAACACACTGCATTGAAAAACATTACCAGCCTAAAACAGAGCTCAACACATCCGAGCACACGTCACATTGATTCTAGTAAAATCATAGCAAGTGCCAAAAAACACACGAGATTAGGGCGAGGGATAAAATCATTTCAGTTTGAGCGAAAACGGGCGACTGACGCTAGCGTGGGAGTCCTTGCAGGCGTAAATGAGTGCAGTGCAGGCCTAAACCACGCTACTGGCAAATGCTTGCACGATGTTCCACACCTAAACCCTAAAAAACATGGAATTAGGGCATGGAAATTGAAATTTGTGATACGGACATAGACGGGCGGAACGAAGGTCATAGGAGTTTCTGCAGGCATGTGGAAATGCATTCTAGGCTCATAAATCACCTGAATCGCTTGCCCACAAGTCATTTTGTGAAAATGAAAAAAAACACAAGCATTTGGAATGTGGTGTTCAAATCTCGCTAGGCATGCCGTAACGGCTGAAACTGACGCCGTAGAAATCACTGTGGGCATGAAGAAAGGTGGTCTAGAGCCAAACTATGCTCGATCTGGTTGCCTATAGCTCAATGTCAACACGTGCAAAAAATCAAGCCTATACTCACCAAATATTGAAATCTGATCGTTTCGCTCTCCACGAAGCTCAGATCCCCCTGGCACCATGCACACCACCTCCGTATCGCCGAGTAGATGCCTGCCGAATATCCACACGCCTCGATCAGACACCTGTAGCTCAATATAAAAAAATTTACCTCCTCCACGGCTGGCGCGATTTTGACCGTGAGGTGCAAAAAAAATTTTATATACTGTTTCTTTTTGTGCAATTTTGGGAGCAGAAACGCGTTTTCAGAAACGCGTGCCCTCATATACGCGTTTCTGTGCATCTATGATACGAGTTACCAAACCAAAGACAAAATACTAGAGACAAAGCGGGCTCCTTCGCTCGCCACTTTTCTGGACTCTATTATTAATCATCTTAAACATACCATAAGCTGAAATACAAAAGATAAAACCAAAAGAGTCTAAAACAGTTCGAACTTTTCTCATGATTTTCTTAAACGAGTAACCCTTATGGAGTAACAAAATGATTAGATTGCTTGATTGGTCTACAAAAGCATCTCTACTAATACAAAGACGAGAAAACCTGTAGAATTGAGAAGTGATCACTCCATATTGAATAGAATTTGAAATATTTGAAGAAATATGAGGCATGCAAATTATGTTCAAGTTACTGTATTCTTGCTGCAGCCTTTTATCAAAAATATCAACCAATAAACCTGACCTAGCCTGGCTTATAGAAAGGTCTTAAAAATTGCAGTTATCATCACTAGTTGTACAATTAAGCTCACATGAGTCTCTAGGATAGATTAACAGGAACATCTGCATCCTTAAGTAAGTTAGCATTCATAACTTCGTGCTTTCTAAGAATAGAGCTCAAACTAATTTTGTCAAGATTAGGTGAAGTAAAAATTGTGATGAGTAGATCTTTACTAGAGGTAAAACATTTAGTTTTAACATTAGCTTTGGAATTGATAAAGCGACTTAAAAGAGTTTTAAGTTGATAAAAATGAGAATGTGAAATACCCAGATCTTGACAAGACATTATCTGAAGTATAGAGCAACCGAAATAGGTTCTTAGGATTGTATCTATTAAACATATCAAGGGAGAACTTACCCAAAGACATAACACGATCCAATTAAAGTAATCTCCTTATGTAATCTCTATAAGCAAACGTTCTAGAGACAACATTATTACTAGGGGCCAAAAAGTTAGGAGTATTAAAAGTAGCACGAGGAGAAGGGAGAGGAGGAGAAGGTGTGATCACAACTTGTGGAATGTAGCATTCTGGAGGAGGGGGTAGATGTTCTGATATAGGGTTCCAAACTTTCAGACCATTGCGAACATAAGGTGTAATGTTTTTAGGTTTAGAGTGGGTTCTCCACAACATGGAAGTTTATTTAGCTAAGTTTCTACTCTTTTGCAACATGGACTTACCCTCAAGATTATAACCTCCAGGACAAAAGGACTGAATGGAAAAACCAGTACCAATCAACAGGTCCAAATGAAAACCAAGCTATACGTAATAACCAGGAATGCCATATAGCCATAGCATCAGCATGGACTGCAGGAAACCTATATGTAGAAACACAAGGAGACTGAAGGATCCCCGTATACTCATCTAGAAAGATCCCAGCATATAAATACCCTAGATAAGTGATAGTGACCATCTGGCAAATATCCTCGGATGGAAAATGTGTAACGGTAAGGGCGAAAGGCTCATGAATCATGTCAGGAACCGTAGAAATATCATGAGGCAGATCACAAACCTCAAGCAGAGATCCATGGAATAAAGCGAAAGAAGATACAACCTGATCACCAATAGCGAGGGAACCAACAAACATGGACCTGTGAAGAACCCCATAGAAATCAGCAGGAACATCGGCCATAACGGACTCAAGAGACTGAGATATAGAGACCAATGGAGAAGATACTGCACCAACCACTGAACCAGGAGGGCTATTTGAAGTATGCACAAAAGCAATAGTAGAAATACCACCAAGGTATACGGCCTCAATATCAATGAAACCAGGAATGACCACCGAATATGATATCTGTGAATCAAGGCATATAGGCGCAAGGCACGTAGCAACAACCTGTAAATCCGGAGCAGCATCAACCTGAGTAAGAGGACCCACGGACGGTGAAAGTGAAGCAGCAACTAATGTACTCTGAATGGAAAGAAGAGCTGCATCATGAGCCTTTGGCAGGCTACGCATAAACTGCTTCCCGGTAACCAACTGATAGTCACGCTGGGAATCAATACCAGAAAGTAAATGATGCCGACCAATATGTGTAAAAGACAATGTCTGCTGAGAAAGATCCACAGCAACAATACCAAGTGACGAAAACCAATCTGCACCAGAAATAATGTCATAGCGCTCCAGAGGAATAATATAGAAATTTGCCTGTCCAGAGAAGTCACCAATGCCATAGTCCAAGCCCTGAAACATCTGAGAATTGGAAAAAGAATGGAAACAAGCAACCTCGACACTGAGAGACTGTGTAGCAGAAATAGGAGTAGCACGAATCCTGGTGGAAATATAACTGCTAATAAATGAATGTGCACTGTCCGTATCCACCAAAGCAATATACTCTCGTCCCAAAATGCGAACACTTAACCGAATAGAACAAAGACCAGGACGCCCACGGCCCAAGTAGCATAAGCAAGCTGTGCATGGCAAGCGGCAGAAGCAGGATCATCAGGAAGCGGGTCAGCCGGCTCATCAACAGAATGTGGGTCAGGAGTATCAAGAATCTGGATATAAACATCAGAATCATAAGGAGTAAGAGTTTCACGGTAAAAAACATCGGTAGGAGGACCAGGAGGAACGGTAGTAGAAGAAGCCAAAGTAGGAGAAGCAGTGGAATGAGAGCAAAAAAAATGAGAAGAAGTGGATAACTCAGGATACTTATGCTGCAAGGTAGTAGCCAAGGAGATAGCATCTGAGAGAGTAAGAGGCCGAAAAGATGAGACATCATATCGTAAGGAGTCTCTAAGACCGGCAATAAAACGTGAAATAAGCTCTGTAGGATGAAGATCAGTAAAAAGGTAAGAAAGCTCAGAAAACTGATCAATATAAGCAGTCAAATCACTAGTATGGCGAAGGCTACGAAACGGATCACGTTGGCGAACCAACCACTGTGGGTCAATCATAGCCATACGAAGATCATGACGAAAAGTAGGCCATATATGTAACCCCTCACGAGTAGGCTCAGAGTGATAGACACGCCACCAAGTCTGAGCTCTACCATCTTAATGTAATGCGGCCAACTGCACTTTCTGGGTTTCAGTCTTGGGATATATAAGAAAATAGGTCTCTAATTCAAAGAACCAATTTTCCAAGATATTCCCGTTAGACGAACCAGAATAAATAGTAAGCTGGATGCGATCACGAAAATCACAAGCAAAATGGGGCTCAGGATTACCTGAAAAAGTAGGAGAAGGAAATCCTGGTGGTGCGGAGGGAGACCAAACGTACTACCAAAAGCACCTCCTGAAGATGAAGCAAGAGCAGGCGTACTCAAAATAGGAAATAAAGGTGCTTTACCAAGACGATGAAGAATGTCTGGGGGGATGGTATCCCCTCGTGGTAGGATAAGAGACGAGGGGTGTGCACACCTCTCTCTCTCTCTCTCTCTCATGTGAAGCAAGGTTGGAAGAGGGTTGGATTGTCACGGAGAACAGGGGAACATGTGAAAGAGGGTGTGGGTACCTCATGTGAAGGATTTGAGATCCATTAAGATCCAAATCTACAATGTGCTCAATGGGAAAGACCCGAAAAGAATCAAAACCACATTTGGCTATAGCAATATACAAAGGTTTTAACTCTTCTTTAGGAAACAAGAGCTATGTACTCTTCTAGCTTCTCGAACATGTTCTTGAAAACGTACAAAAGCAGACCGAAAAGTTTGGCCAACAGATACCATGCTAATATTTCTTATCTTAGAAGCCTGTTCCGAGCAAAAAGGGTCGGAACGTTCCGTTCCGGAACGTACTGGGTCGGAACGAGTTAGTGTAAATTCAAAAAATTACGACCCTACTGGCCCGTGACTTCTGCATTTCACAGATATCGATCAAGGTAGCGAGCAGGGAAAGTAAGGTTGTTAGATAGGTGCACTGCTGGCCCGCGACTTCACCATTTCACAACAGCGAGCTTAATTAACGGCTGACCGTTAACGGGCAACTAAGGAGTGTTCATAATCAACGGGCAACTAATCGTTTTGTAGTTGACAGCAAGCTTGTGAGTGTGTGTTCATAATTAATGAGCAACTAATTTGACAACAGCTGATCATTTTTTTGCTGTATTGCTGCGGATGGATTTTTCCACCAAAAAACCGGACACGAGAACAGGATTTTTGCGGAAGTTCTGGAGCTGCTGAACTACGCAGCAGAGAGCATGATCGAAGGCGCCTTAAAACGTCAATCACAAATAGCTAGACATCATAAACGGACCATAAATTAATATTTAGCATAAACGTAAACATTTGAATACCGACCAGTTGAAGATGCTCCACCGTAATTTGCTCAACCAATATATGCTCAAAGCTGGGTTGGAATGGACCCTTTGTAAATACTTGCATTTTTTTTTTTTCCGAAACGGAATGCGTTCTGGAACGTGTTCCAGAATGCATTTTATTCCGGAACGGGCAACTAAGCTTCGTATGTTATAAATGACATAGATTTCTTGGGTGGTATGGATTGGGCTAAGAGGCATAGATGAATGCACATGCTTTTCTCGAAGACTTCTAAGGCGATTCAAAATTTTAATATGGTTATTCGTATAATGAGTACTAACAAGCAAAGACTTAAAAATAGACCATTTCTGTTTTCTGGCATAAAGATTTTGTCTTGATGCTGTGTAGATTTTCCTATTCTTTGCTGTTTCACGAGTTAATAGCACTTAAAGCTCATTGATCAAACATTCTTAGCTCAAGATGTTGCATCATCAAGTTTTTTCACATTTTGGCTTGATTTTTTTCGCTTAATTGTAAATTTTTATATCTTTGTGTTTCATATAGTAAGACGCTTATAGTGGACTTTATGTGTTGAAAATCTGATATCAGAAGTCAAGATACTATAGATATTATTAAGGTCATTCAACTATTTGTTAGTGTTAGCACTTTTGCACTTTTTTGTGTCATTTTTTGAAACTATTTCATTCATCTCTCAATTGTAAGTTGTTTCTATTGCACCTTATAGATCTCAATTCTTGGGAGTAGAAGTTCAATTTTCATTTTTTTTTTCTTTGCTGATTTTTTTCAGTGCATGGGACAACATTTTGAGTCTACTGGTGCTCATTTCTAGTGGGTTTTATCCAACAATTAGTTTTTAGCCCAATTTTTCCAATCCTTTATTTTGAAGTTGATCTTGTTTTTGTGTTTGTGTGTCCATTTAGCATAGTTGGGGTGACAGCTAGAGTCCACTCCCTCAGGTATTTGTTTAAGTGTATATACTTCTCACTATAAATGCTCGAAGAGTCATCATGCCTGCTTCTTCTTCCACTAGTGATGTTTTGTAGCTAGTGGAACATAACCTACTGCCAAACCTATGGCAACAGGTGCTTTCTTAGTATGAGCATCAATGTTGCTTGCAAATATTTCTTTCGGATTCTACTAATATGGATTCCTTTGAGTTTCAATTGTTGATCATGTTCCATCTCCTATGTTGCATTTTGAGGATGTTTTCTATTATTCGTAGTTGCATCGGAAGCAAGTTTGCTTTGCTACATTTTCTGATTGCGTGAAGCATTGAATAACATTGAATGAGCCCTGTACATCTACACTCTATGGTTATGGGACCAGTATCCATGCACCTGCTGGAAGATGTTTTGACCGGTCTTCTATCGAGTCGTACCTTCTTGCACATCATACAAGGTATTGTGCTTTTTAACACTTACGGAACTAGCAATTAGTGAAGCAAGATTAACTAATTAATTTCAAAGTGCAAAATTAATACTCATGAGGGGTAGCACTCCTTCCTCAACACTCTAGATTTTTAACATGCTAGCTGTGGCATCACTAACAACGCATGACAAGGAGTCACTAATCTGACATAGATGCACTACGTACGATTGAATCTTCTAAATTTTGAGACCTATTACTCATAGTTTCCATGCCTCCTAATAGGGTTCCACTAGCTATAGAAAAAATTGAGGTTTTTTTTTGGTTCCAATGTTCTAGCATGCTCTGCTTTCGTTCCAATGCAACTTAGATTGTATGTATGTTCTATTATGATCTTGCTGAACTTGACTTGAGATATTCCTCCATTCTTTTCATCCCCACTTCCTTTGTAAGGTTCCTCCT
The DNA here is from genome assembly GCA_029204225.1 of Diphasiastrum complanatum. Taxonomy (NCBI): domain Eukaryota; kingdom Viridiplantae; phylum Streptophyta; class Lycopodiopsida; order Lycopodiales; family Lycopodiaceae; genus Diphasiastrum; species Diphasiastrum complanatum. The sequence continues at coordinate 7,337 of MU834646.1, read as the reverse complement.
ATCAGGCGCTACACATTGAACTTGCCTTTGGAATGAACTCTATATTCCACTTGCCCAAGAAAGATGTGCTTAAATTCTTGCCTTTATAGAATGGCCTGGGCTAGGCTGAATCACCACCTTCTTGGGTCGTTACGCGCAACCTGACTATATTGCAAAGTTGTTCTATGACCATGAAGTGTACTTGATCAAAGCAAAAATAGAGATACTTTGAGTTTGACTGTTGGAGCTGCACTATTCAAATCAATCGAAGGGATCTCCTCTCTTGCAAATGTGTAACATGTTCACTTGCCCAAATCGCTAGATATGTTTCTCAACTAATGGTTAGATGTGCCAATGCATCATATGGATGGAAGTTAACTCTTGAACTTATTAGCATTAGCTTCATCTTTAGGTGGAGAGTGGTTTCTCAAAGTATCATGTTATCAGAGTGAACTTTTAGTTTTATATTTGCGAGAGTGCATTATCCGCCCATATGCTGCCAAGAACAGTGCTTGTACTAATGCATTATTGTCTTGGAGTCAAAGTGTGGTAGAAAGGGCATGAGATAGGCTTAACACAAGCTAACTATGTCAAGTAGTTTCAGGTTATGCTATTGTAAGCTAGAACATTCCTACTAAGCCACTAAAAACTTTTCAAGTTTGGTGACTCTCAACCATTTGATGCTACTTTGTATAGGTAGCTGGTAGGAAACTTAATCTATTTCACCATGACTAGACCAGACGTGTTATGCTATTGGTAATGTAACTCAATTTATAGTAGCACCTATTGAAGAGCATTGGAAGATAGCTAAGCACATCTTGAGGTATGTTAAAGGCACTTTCGATTATGGTCTAGTGGATAGGAGATAGGGAAATACCCGAGATTCGCGACTATGTTGATGTGGATTTGGGAGGTTTTAGCCTTATATACCATATCAGTAGAAATCAGTAATAGGTTTTCTTCTTTATGATGATTTCATTTTCTTCTTGATGTAAATAGGAGATAGGAAAATCTATTCGAGATTCGCGACTATGTTTATGTGGATTTGGGAGGTTTTAGCCTTATATACCATATCAATTTAAATCAGTAATAGGTTTTCTTCTTTATGATGATTTCATTTTGTTGGTACTATGCTTTTTTACCTCAAAGAATCCCCTCTCTCTCACACCTACACACACACACACACACACACACACAAAATGGTCGAGTTCACACTGATATCCAACTTTCTAGCACTTTAACACTTCTCATGGTTTTTTTTGGATCTTCCTATGTAGGCCAAAAGGTAACTTTCCTATGTTTTATTTCAGGTTCATAATAGAAGAGAAATGGATCGTGTTCTTGGTATTTCGGGCGCGAAGTTTATTGGTATAAACAATCGAAACCTGGGTGAGTTCTAAGAAGGTTTCACTACAAAATGTTTGTTGCTGTATTGAATTAGAGGCTCATTCTAGGAAAACTCTCTCTGCATTCTAAATGTCTACTACCAAGATGCCTACTTTTGGATGTGCTCTTAACTACCCATTTCACAAGATGCCAGCCAAGAAAAGTGTTGGGTTGTTCTCACATATATATGGTACCCACTAGGACTTGGTATTTTCATTTTTGGTTTTTACATTTTCCCCTAGTTCTAGATACTTTCATGCTTTTGATTTTATTATACCCGTTGGTTCTAGGCATTCATGGGAGTAACTTGGCAGTTCGTAGTTTTGGGTATTTTTGGGGTATCAATCCGAAGAATTGTTCAAAAAAATGTTATGCCCAGTCTCGATACTAGCATGATCTCAACACGGTCGGTTACCAGAGGGTCTGAGGCCAAGTATTGGTGATGGCCGGTGACCGGATTGGACATCTATTCCAAGCTAGGATAGGTGTGTCAAAACCAGTGACCTGGTGTGACCACCTGACAAGTTGTTAGAGACGTGGTGAATGTTAGGAAGTAATGGTTAATTAATTATTTGTAGAGGCCAGCCTGCGTGCTAGACGACCTATTTTTATTTTTAGTATAGGTACTTCTATTTAAGTATAAAGTACCAATTTTGCTAGAATAGTATAGAAATCTATTTTAACTAAGATAGCATAGATTACTATTGTTAAGACTTCATAATTAGCATTCCAATTGCTATAGTAGAAGAATAGCTTTTGCTTTTGAGTGTGGGCAGTCTCTATAAGAGCAGATGGGTGCCCACCTCCATTGTAATCTAAGTTTCTAGTGTATGAAGCATAGCTTCTCGTAGTCCATCTTCTTCCTCTTGTGATTGATGTTTTGTGTGAGTACTAATAAGATTAGTTTACTCCGATCTTTGAATTCTATCAGTGAATTGTGGCCGTTGGGATCCTACTTGTCAGTGGCGAGATGCTAATCCGGCAAGTAGGTGGGGTGACCAAGAGGATCATAGGTCTTTCGTGGGGCATGGGGGTGATACCCTATGAGTCACTCATTATTCACAGGTCAGGTAGCATGCATGCCAGGTGGACTGATCACCGATTGTTGGATGCCATGTGCGAGGAATAACAAGTAGCAGGACTCATAATAGAGAGGGTGCTTACGGTTGGGAGGTTCATTCTACACACCGGCCTTCTTAATTTCGCGAGCTTGGAGTGACATGTTTGTGACAATTGGTATTAGAGCCTCGTTCTAGAGAGAGAAAGCCCAGTTCTAGAGAGAGAAAGTGAAGAAAACGTCAATTTTCTTTTAGTTTTCTTGGGGTATTTTGAAGGGGGAAGTGGGGATGCCCTGCAGTAGATTGCTGGCGGGCAGGGAGCTTTCCTAAGAAATTGAGCCCAAAACTAGGGATTTCAAAATCTGAAATTTGGAAACTGGTTGTTATGGGAAGCGGAAAAATGGCCATAACACTATGCGTGTCGGATTTCTATGCCAGCAAGTGAGCTAGAGAAGTCTATCCGTGCTCAGTTTCAACATTTGTAACTAGCAACATGCCAGAGGGATTGCTTCCTAGATGAAGTGTAGAGCATTGTGTCGGACAAGAATCTCAAGGTTACGGGTAATTTTTGGATAGAGGTGTTTGCCAAGATGGGAACACAGTTGTAGATAATTAGTATTGGGCATCCTCAGACGGATGGGTAGACAGAGAGGGTTAATCAGATCTTGGAAGGCATGGTACGCAGATAGACTGGGTGAAGCACTTACCCTTAGTAGAGTTTGTGTGTAATGATAAGAGACATGCGTCCACAAGATTGAGCCCTTTTGAGCTCAACTATGGTTATAGGACAGCTTGCCCAACTACCATAAAGATTCGGTGGAAGGTGCCTAGCGTTGTAGAGTTTTTAACCCAGATGCAACAGAAGTTAGAGATGACGCGAGCTAACCTGTCTAAGGTAGTGGCTAGGGCAAAAAGCTACTCTCTCAAGAACGGTGCCTATTAGGAATTTGAGATAGGAAATTGGGTATATTTACTAGTCCCTTCCAAGTCGAAGGTGCTATGCACAAGAAAGTGTGCCAAGATATCTCTTAGGTATTGTGGACCACGGCTAATCGTTAAGGAAACTAGCCAGGTAGCTTACAAGCTACAACTACCCTTGGAATGCAAGGTGCATCCAATGTTTTGTGTTAGCAAACTCGAATGGCAGAAGGTCTTGTGTCTTTGCAAGAGAAAGACATTACATGTTATGGGCCAGAGAAAGTTCTAGATTGGAGGGAGCGACGATTTTGGAATTGTCTCCTCCACGAGTATCTAGCGACTTGAAAAGGGCATCCATTGTCAGATGCTACCTGGGAGACACGACAATGTTCGCAGAAGTCTTACCCAGAGTTTATCATCGAGGATTGATGACTTGCCGGAAGAGGGAAGGATTGTGAGAGCCTAGTCTCGGCCGGTTACCAGAGGGCTTGAGGCCGAGTATCGGTGATGGTCGGTGACCGGAGTGGAGATTTGTCCCAATCTTGGACAGGTGCATCACAAGTAGTGACCCGGAGTGAACGCCTGACAAGCTGTTAGAGACACGGTGAATTGTGACCGACGGGATTCTAGCCGTTAGTAACGAGATGCTAGCCGGCAAGTAGTTGGGGTGACCAAGCGGGTCATAGGTCTTTGGCGGGGCATAGGGGTGGTATCCTATGAGTCGGTATTGATAGGTCATAGGTGGCATGCATGCCAGGTGGACTGATCACCCATTGTTGGATGCCATATGCAAGATGACATGAATAGTAGGTAGTAGGACTCATAGAGAGGGTGGACTGATCACCCATTGTTGGGAGATTCATTCTATGCACTGGCCTTCTTAGTTTCATGAGCTTGGAGTGATAGGGTTGTGACATAAAATATCATAATATAATAGGCAAAACTGATGTTAGTGCCTTGAAAATCTCATAGTTGCCGCTGGTTCTGGCAATTAGGTGGGATCCTTTTCTTTATGTGCCAGTTCCTGATAATAGTTTTTTTTTTTAGTTTTCATACCCCGAGCAAGATAATCTGGTTGAGCACCGGCCTCTCCTGGCAAACAATGGTCATGAGATATGCTGATGGTTCTGGGTATTAGGTGGGGTCCTTTTCTTATGTATGCTTCCCAATAATAGTTTGGTTTTTAATTTTAATTACAGCGTGATAACCTGGTTGAGAACCTGCCTCTCCCGTCAAACAATGGTGATGTGATATTTTGATACAAGTACACAGCTTTTTGAATTGAAGAGAAGGGGACTACACTCTGACATCTGACACTGACCATGCAGTCAGCTAACTTGTTTTTGTGTGTTTCTTTGTCCCTCACTTTATTACACGCAAATTAGTTGAATCGAGGTGACTTCATATTAGCATCATAGTGGCAGAGCCATTCCATAAGCTTCAAGATTCCGTTTTCATTAGCTGTTCATGAAATGTCAATGAAATAAAGTAGTGCACGATGAGAAGTTAAGGAATATGTTGTATCATAAAATTATGATACAGCTTATGGTTCCATATGATTATTGAAACTTACACTTTTGAAACTGAATGATAATGGATACTGTACATTTAGCACAATATCAGAGTAAGTGAAAGAGGAAGTGTTAGACAATTGATTCATTATGCATCTTGTATGTCCATCTGTGCCTGAGTGCATTCAAATTAGAGAACTTGAAAGAGCTGTCAACTAGCAGGCTCCACTTATTTGTTGACTACATATTCCATTATTGAACCTCTTTGGGTTTCGTACCTTGAGGAAGGTACAGTACATCTTTTGAGAGGTTTCTGGGTTTCTTATCTTGACAAGTGAGGAGGATGACTGTAATTAGACGTCCATCCTTGAAGAGTGAGCCTCTCTTATGATTTTTAGCCTGATTTACGAGTTGTAACTTTTTGAAGTAGTATTTTCAAATTTTTGCAAAGAATAATATAAATCTGTCTTTGAGAAGTTGGAGTATATGTTGGGCACTGAGAATTTTGTCATCGTGCTACGGTCTAAACTCGAGAATGATTTGCAGACTCGTGATTACAATTATTCATGTTATTCAGCTAGTAAAATTTCTAAAAGTTCTTTTCATTAAGGTTATTGTGAATTTCAATATGAATGTACAACCAACAAAGGATGCAGACGATCTTTTGGCATTGATCTTGATTGTTGGGCTTATGTGTTGATGATGCTGATAATTTATTGAAGTTTTTTTTTGGAAAGTTTGGTGTTTGTGTGAGCCCGAATGAGTTCCTTGTGTTTGAGCTTGATTTAGGAACTTTCTTTCATGAAATGGGACTGTTATTTTAAATGGATATCTGGTTTACAATTTAGACTGAGAAGTAATCATGTGGCTAAATTTTGGGATGTACACATTTTGCTCCTGTATATTGCTTGTCCTTGTTCTTTTAGCTTTATTTGGGAGCTAGCCTTCATGTACACTCACAAGTAATATGATAAGCTGATTCTTTAGATTAATGGTTGTACGTATTTTTTCATTATACAGAATGATTTTAAAGAGCATCTTGAGGATCGCCTAAGTTACTGATGAATATTTGTATGCAGAGACCTTTGAAGTCGACATAAACAATACAGTAGCCCTTCTACAAAGTGAAACAGTCAGGACTGTGCAAGAACGGAATATCCTTGTAAGTTTTGAGCACGCTCTAGTCACAAATCTTATGTCAGAAATCTAGCCTTGGTTGAACAGCCAAAAAGTTGTGATGGAGGAGGGGAGGTCTGAAGAATAAATCCTCTACTAGAAACATGTGGTTTGCTGTTTTGCTACCACTTTTTCATTCTTTTGAAGATTATGCATGGATCACACTTAACAGATAGGATGCAAATTTACTTTAAGGTTCTGCCCTTGTCATCTAAGTATATCGTATGCTCTGATGTCGTCACATGGTTAAGTCAATTTCATGGCTCTTGTCCTGATCTGACTCTTAACATAGGAAAATGAGCAATGCCATTCGTCTTTGATGTGTATTTTATCTACTGAGCTAGCAAGATCTGTGAATCAAAGAATTTTTTTCTGATGGGTTTATGTTATACCAAAGAAGTGGTGGCAAAGAATAACAGCTGTCAAGCTGGTCTGCAGATGATAAACATTACTTGATAAGTTTCATTGTCGTTTTTGCACTTCTAGGCGGAAGCTGTGGATTTTGCTGAGTTGTAGAAATTTTTGGAAGTAACTGAATAATTGATCTGGATGAGCGAGAAACCTTTGTTTTCTAGCTCAAATTCTCATAGGTGCACCTAATCAGTTGGTTACCCAGACATTTAAGATTGAGATTATTAGTGCTAAAATGTAAGAATAAGGAATAAAGTGGAACATAAAGAATCAACCAACCAAACTATGCGTTTGAATGGGGAGCTAATGACCTATTGAGCAGCCTTTGGGGCCACAACTCCCAAAGAGGGCTAGGGGGGTACTTTGTAGCCTCGCCTTTAGATTGCAATTGTAGAGGGTATGTATCTAAAGATTGTTGACATACTTGAGATTTGAGAGGGCTGAGAGCCTGAAGCCTGAGGTTACACTGATAGTTGTAGCTTGTCAGCATCTGCCATCATCGTTCATGTTACATGTATGCTTATACCTATTATGGTTATGCTGTATTAAGTTTTGAATCTTGATGTCAGACTCCACCTGTGATACTACAGCGATCAGTAAGTCATTTTCTAAAGAATCTACTGGAGTTATATCTATACCTGTTTATTACATCAAATGCAAAAAAACTTACAGTTCGATTCTCAATTGAATTGGATCACGATTCTTGCATTTCCAGCAAAGATCTCTTCAAGGCCCTTCTACGAAGGAATTCAGCTTTGCTGCATACTTCCTCCAGGGATGATGTGATATTCAAACAGAGCACCTAGTAATTAGTAATCAACAGTACATTGATGACTGTATAGCAATCTCTAACTATGAACACTGTACAATCGACAATGAACTGATGTGCAGGCCTCCT
>MU834645.1:0-45390 GCA_029204225.1 Diphasiastrum complanatum | reverse complement strand
TCACCTCCACGATCATCTCCTGCTAAGAAGGCTAAGCGAAGATCCAAGAGAAGTCCTTTCGAAAAGAAACATACAAATGTAGTCCAGCATGATAGTGCTATGTTCTTAATGAAGAGATTGAGGAGATGTCGAATTTGGAACCACCTTTAGGGTGGTAAGGATGGATTTTGATGAGAGTGGGTGGTTTTTTACTAATTTCAAGGTAGGAAAGGGAATTTAAGAAGACTTGAATTCAATTTTTTTAACCTTGGAAGCTGGGAATCAGGCGTATTATAAGCATTGAATTTTGAAAATTGTTTGTTTGGATTGGAGTTCGCAGTTGAAATCCAAGAAAATTTACATCTTAGCTGTAAAGACAACCCAGTGTCCACAAGTGGTCATCGAGCGTTGGAAGCTGGGAATCAGATTTAGTGATTGGCATTGAAGGTTGGAAATCATTCAGTATTCATCGTTCACACCTCTTGGCAAGTAAGAAGCTCATTGTTTAGTAATCTTCAAAGTTGTGAGAATGATTTGTTGAGTTCATTATCATGCATGCAAATTTTTATTTTCCCTTGTCATTTGATTTGATTAAGGCAGTTGATTATCACACCGTGATGCCTTCATAGCATTTCAGGTGTATTTCAATTTTACTTATTATTGTATTTTATCACCTAAGTTGCTAATGTCAATGTTCGTAACTTTGGCTGTGTTTGTTACTTTTCAGGTTTTAAAAGAAGACCATGCTATCTTGTCATGGATTTTTTCGACATCAAATTATGCGAAGATTATTGAAGAGCACATGGGTGGAAACAAAATATATGTGCCAAACTATCAAATTTTATGGCATCTTCAAGTGATTAAAAAACACTGAAATGTATGTATAATGTTTCGCATGGGGCAAATACTAAACATCCTTGTTTGTATTGTATGAAGAATTGTAAAGACTTGAATTTGACAAGATCAAGAGTTGGTCCAACAAGAGATCGAGAGGATCCGAACTTTAGACCTGTGTTGCCAATTCCATTGATCAATGTTCACATATGCACATTGCATGCTGAGGTACAAATTATTGAAATATTGATTTACAATCATATTTTGTATGTCTGGAATACCAAACCTGAATCGGGCCTCTAAAATTGGAATTGAGAAATTAGAGCAAGTACTTTTAAAAGCAGGTTTGCACAAGGTGAATGTAAAAATAGAAAAGAGTGAAAAATATCGGGTAAATCAGGGAATGTTCCAAACAAGCCATCTGTTGGAGGCGCAAAAGCTAGAAGGTTTTTATCCAATCACATTGAAAAGTCTTCTACCATGACATACAATGTCTGGAAAGATGTTGTTGCAGATTTTGAAGAGAGGGGCAACACAAGATTAAAAAAAGTTGCTATATGGCAAAATCTAGACAATTTGATTGGCATGTTGCGAAAAGAAAAGTTATCTGAAATCGACATTGCAAATTTACAAAAATATTGTGAGATATTGTCAAATCGGTAGCAGAATGTTGGAGAGACGATCATGTTACACACCATATGGTAATTCACTATCTGTTTTTGTGCAAAAATTGTTCTACAACGACATATATTTGATTTCTGATATATGTATTTACTGGGTTGTAGCATATTCTATTACATCACACCGCATTTTTTGCAAAAGAATATGGAAGTATGGGCATATGGTCTTCTCAAAGTATGGAAAAATCGCATTGGCAAGCAAGAGGAGCTTTTCATCGAGCAACCAACCATGGAGGATATAATTCAAAAAGATGCTACTTATATCAATATTTCAATGGTTCTACAAAAGAGCACAGTTTAGATATCAAACCAATTCCTTCTTTCGAACTATCTGTAATAAATTGTTGCTGAATGTTTATGCTAAGGCAATACTCCTTGAATTCGGTTGAGATGTAATTTTCCCCCGTTGTTTGACCTTACTGCTTTGATTATTTCATCAATTTTTGTTTAATGAAGGTAATAAAGTACTTTGCACCAAGCAACGATAAAGTTTGCATCGGGCCACATATATCCGAATGAACAACGTCCTGAACATCTTTTGCTTCATGTTTATGATTCAATCTAAATGGAATTATAGTCTGCTTTCCGACAATGCAGCTATGACAGAAATAGAGGTCAATCTTCTTGTCTAGATAATCGGAATCAAGTACTAAGGACTATCTAAACATGTTTGATATAGATGTATGATTCAAGTGACCTAACATATGGTGCCAATGTAATGCTTTATTAACTAAAACAAAAGTATTCAAGGCCTGACTTGTGTCAGAACAACAATAAATCAGTCTATATAAGTCTCCAAGCCTCTTTCCGAGTGCAAGAATCTTACTATCGATAATTTGACATTGATCAAATTCAAATTCTATTGTGACCTAAATCAATGATTCTTCAGCTTACCGATAACAGATTTGTTGACAGTTTATGTACATACATAACAATTGATAGTAACTTGAATTGATCATGCAGAAACTTTAATCTTATAGTGCCTTCACCTTCAATAGTGTGTGTACTATCATCGCCAAGATGAATGAATTTTTTTGTATTGTAAGGCGTATAGAAATGAAAATATTCGCGATGATTGGTCATATGTTGAGTGGCTCTTAAATATTTTGCAATCTTGAATTTCATGATTAGTGCATTTTCAATACTTACAGAACATCTTCTTCTTCTACTATGGATTCGATAATTGCTCTTGACTCTGTGTCGACTTCTGATTTGATAGTTTAGAGCTTTACTTCTTCTGATGTTTGTTGTCTTTGTTTACATATAGAATATGCAATACTGAATTCAAAGAGCTATATGTGCTTCTTTGATTGTCTTCCTGCAACAACATAGTGATTACTCTTGAAAGAGTTAAATTTGAGTGTGTCGTAATGATCATCACCCAGTTTTCATATGTAGGTGGCAAACTCAATAGCAATGTCATGATTACATCTTGATCGTCGATAATTGACCTGACAACTATCATCTACTGCAAGATATTCTTAAACTAGTTAACATGATTATGAAGTGAATCACCTTTTGACATCTTGAAATTTGCATGCATGATAACGAACTCAACAAATCACAATTCATAATGCCACATTAAGAGGAACATACCCTCGCATCTTCTTCAAAACCACAGAACGCATGCAAAAACAAAAGCAACAGATTTTTTTCTTTTGCATGAGCCATAAGAATACGTAATTGCCTTTTGGCTGATTTTAAGACCTTTTTGGGCCCTATATTATTTTGCATAATATAGGGCCCATATAATATAGGGCCCATTTTTTTTTTGTTTTAAATCAAATGTGAGAGAGAGAGCGTAGCATAAAGAGAAAGCGAACATTGGAGAGAGAGAGGTCAATACAGAGAGAGAGAGAGAGAGAGAGAGAGAGAGAGAGAGAGAGAGAGAGAGAGAGAGAGAGAGCAGGACAGAAATAAAGCATGGGCGAAGAGAGCACATAGCAGGAGAGAGAGAGAGAGGGACATCAGAGGAGAGAGAGAGCATGTAGGAGAGAGGGATAACGCATGAGAGAGAGATATAGAGGGATAGCGCAGGAGAGAGAGCGAGAGAAAGCGCAACAGGAGAGAGAGAGTGCATGAGAGAGAAGGAGAGGGAAAGAGGGACATCTCAAGAGAGAGAGAAAGCGTAGCAGGAGAGAGAGGGACAACGGAGCAAAGAGAGAGGGACAGTGCACAACAGAGAGAGGGAGGGAGAGAGAGAGCACAGGTGAGGGAGAGAGAGAACCGTCAAAAAATCAGCCGAAAGGCAATTACGTGAGGTAATGGTCCATCGGTCGGACCATTACCACAAATAATCCGGTCCCCGAACAGCTCGTGGCCTCCGCCACTTGCTGTCGGGTCCCAGATTGGTAATGGCCCTACCAATGGCCATTACCTACTACGCAATGGCCATTGACAGGAACTTACCCTCTCATGTTTTTCAAAAGTATAATGTTCACTCAATCAAGAGCATTAAAAGAACAGACATGATCTACACCGCATATTAGCATGTTGCATGGTAGATCAATGAACCTGTGAAACTTTGCAGCACCAAATCATATCTCTATTGTCATATGTACAGTGTGTCGATTGAGCTGAGAGGTTGTTATTTGCGGTTGATCAGACAATTACACTGGCAAGGGAGTCTGCATTCCCGATCAAACAAGGTGCCAATTTTATGAATGCTGACAAGGAAAGAAGCTGGTGAGTTGTGCCTTTGGATTTGAGTCCATAGTAATAGGAGGTACCAAAGGACAAGATTACGTAGTAATCAGTCTTGATGACAATCCAAAGAGGCTTGAGCAAGCACGCTGAGGTATGCACTCGGGCTTGGAGGCAATTAAAATGGTGGGGTCTGGATAAAATTTAGGCGAGATATGGAGATCGTACTCAAGGAAATGTTGTGGGTGAGAAACTCCACCACCATCGATGGGAGAGGAGTAAACGTCACCATTACGGACCACAACATCATCATGGGTCGTATCACTAACGTGATACTCCACGACTTTCAGATCAGCTCTTTGGGCGAGAGCGACACCGTCCCATATTTTCTCTGGGTCAACCAAAATCTAGGCCGATCATCTCACCAGCTTCAATGCAAAGCTTGGACTGATTTCAGTTTTACAAGGATATGGATGTGATGATTTCTAACTCATTTTCTCAAGAATCTAAACTTCAACATGCTACTTGGAGCATAGGACGCTGACTTGGAAGACAAAATCATGCGAGTGACAGTGTTCAGAAACTGGTTCAAGGATTGCATGCAGCGCATGCCGCATTGCAGGTTCCTCCTCCATACTCCATACACATGATACTATCATCTGAAGATAGCATCAAGAACTGATACAAGAGCTTCTTCATAAAACTTTCACCATTGCCACATTAATCTAACTATAAGGACACATATATTTGACGTAAAGCTCACAATAGAGCTCTTCACAAAAGATCCAGCAGAATTCGATTCAAGACCTTCACACAGCTTCCACCACCTCAGCAATATGCTTAGTATAAAGTGACAAAAATCACATGCACGGCTCACAAAATAAAACTCTTCACAACAAAATCTCAAACAAAAGCCTCGCACGATCATATGCTTGGTAAAAAAACTAGAGAGATTCACAGCAAAATCTGATACGAAGGCATCACGGTGATAATCAACTGCCTTAATCAAATCAAAATTTGCATGCATGATAATGAACTCAACAAATCATTCTCACAACTTTGAAGATTACTAAACAATGAGCTTCTTACTTGCCAAGAGGTGTGAACGATGAATATTGAATGATTTCCAACCTTCAACGCCAATCACTAAATCTGATTCCCAGCTTCCAACGCTCCATGACCACTTGTGGACACTGGGTTGTCTTTACAGCTAAGATGTAAATTTTCTTGGATTTCAACTGCGAACTCCAATCCAAACAAACAATTTTCAAAATTCAATGATTCCCAGCTTCCAAGGTTTAAAAAATTGAATTCAAGTCTTCCTAAATTCCCTTTTCTACCTTGAAATTAGTAAAAACCACCCACTCTCATCAAAATCCATCCTAACCACCCTAAACGGTGGTTCCAAATTCGACATCTCCTCAATCTCTTCATTAAGAACATAGCACTATGCAAGTTAGTGGAGCAATGTTTGAAGATAACACCCTCCGAGACTCTGGCTTAGCCAACAAGCTTGGACCTGCCTTGACAGTTACATGGGGGCCCTACGGGGAAAAAATTGTTTAACAATGCTTACAACAAAGACAAATTAACACTTAAACATCTTATATAAAAAACAAGAACGTTGTGGCGTACCGCAAAGGCCTTGCCATTATTGTGGTGTTTTGAGATCTGTAAACTTTTGAAACGAGAAATGACCATTCAGTATGAATAGATGAAAATTATTAAGCCATTTTCTAACTTTACAAATAATAATAATTGTTTCTAGATTTGATCATTTATCATATCACAATCTTTGAATCAATAGTCACAAAAGTAAGCATAATTTTTAAGATTGTAGATTCACAATATTGCAATACATATTCAAAAGTAATGGTAAATTTTATTATAAAGTATTTGTAGTTTTATAGCTTAATATAAAATTTTCAAAATTAATGTTTGCTATAGTAGTAAATTTCACAATGTAATATTTACGATTTCATGATGCACATTCACATTCCCATAAAATGATAACAATGTGTAATAATTGATGAAAGTTATAATTAACAAAATTCACATTCGATATAAAAAAATCACAATTTATTGTTTATGATTGAATATTTTCAGATTTAGTATTTAGAAAAAGAGAAAACCATACTAATACTACGCTACCTTTCAATAAGTACAACGTCCAAGAAAACATATTAACAACAAAAAGGAGTAGAATCTCTTTTACAAAAACATTCATTAGCACTATTAATAAAAGAAATCCCATGTGAAAGGCAACTGTAATAGGATTTGCCATCGTAAAATTTGTTGCCAGAACAATTGCAGAAGTTTCTTGTCAAAGCCTACAAATGAAATTTTTCCCTTTTTTTTCAACTACGGCAAATAATTCATCACAACATGCATGTTGTCATACAATGGCTTTGCCTGCAAAAGATGGCATGCATTCATCCATCTTCAACCAAAAATAGCAATTGTGAAAAACTGTGAAATTGTAAAAGTCATCTATCTTGAGGTTTGGGGGTCCTCTATCAAAACCACTCATTGTACACTTGTAAATAAGTGATTAGGCCAAATTTATAAGTGGATTAGCTTGTGATAGTGTAGGCTACTTACACTTGGCTTGATGGTAGAGGTCTCGTTACATAGCATTTCTTGATTTCATTTGTCAATTTGGACCAATCATATTGTAATATACACCAAAATGGTCCAACCATTGTAAGAGGTGGCATGTAGGTGGTCCAATCAAAGTAAGAGGTTATGTTTCATAGCATTTCTTGATTTCATTTGTCAATTTGGACCAATCATTGCACTCGACTGATCAAAGTTTTTCAACAAATGATTTTTTTTCAGTTATTTGATTGTCTAAAATTGTCTATCACACTCACGCATATATCTCTTAAATCCGCATGCTTTATTCAATCAAAGTACAAACTGCTCTATTAGTACATAGACCAGAATTAGACACGATTGAAGACACTGATATTAGTTTGATTTATTCAAACTTTCATCGATAACGAAAAGTGATCCTTTCGCGTCACTTTGTTCAAAAGCTTTGAGATTCACACAAATTCTCAATTTCCCATTCTTCTTAGGAACAATGAAAATTGGTGAAACCCATTCAGTGTGCTCGATCTCATAAATGATATCGGCTTCAAGAAATCTCTGTAACTCTTTCTTGATCAAATCCGTAGCATTAGGATTACAGCGATAGAATTTTGTGACCTTTGGAACTGCATCAGACATTAAGGTTATGGTATGCTCAATAATTGATGTCAGAACTCCTTTGAGATTCTTATAAGTCCAAGCAAAATGGTCTTGATACTTCATAAGCAATTTCCGTAGCTCTTGAAACTGTTCAGGTGTAAGTTGTGCTCCAACTTGTACAATGTTTTATGGTTCTCCTGGTCCAGCAAGATTCATAGGCTGCATCCTAGCTGGGCCATTGTAAACATCTTTTGATTCTGGCACTTGTTCTTCAGACTTACAATGTGCTTTTGGTAACATAATAACCACATCATCCAAAGTATAGCATTTGAAATGCTCTGGCATATCATGCTGGACTTCATTTGATTTTTCTTTGACAAAAGGATTAGCCTTGGATCTTCGTTTAGCCTTCTTAGCAGAAATCGATCATGGAGGCGATGACTTCCGAGAAGATGAATTCTTCTTCGAAGGTGATGACTTCCTGGACGGTGATGTCTTGCGAGAACTCTGGCTTGAAAAATCATCCTCGACTTTCCCTTTGCCTTTGTCCAATAAAGGTGGTACATTCTTGGAATCAACCTTTTGGGGTGGATTTTTCCGTTTCAGGGCCGTATTATAATATTGATTAGCTTGTTTCTTCATCATTGGTCCTGTAATCTTGTCTTCTTTTAATAAAACTGCTTCTGGCGGTTTTATTGTTGGTTCATCCGGAGTTTTACGTACTCCAAATCTGGTAGGATCCATGTGATTTAGAATCTAGTCATCAGTAAGTTTTGCATTGTCATCATAAGTCAAGGCGTGACTCACATGAATGAGTTCGTCTTCAATCGGATCTGGTATGGGTTCCATTGATATCCAAACTACATTCAGCACGTTCAATGGAAAAGTAATAGGTGTATCCAAAGTTCGATCCAGTATGAAATCTCACTCAAGTCAAACTGATTATCTTGTTGACACATATAGCTTGTTGTACAATCAATTGTTGCAAGAGCTTGATTCCAATTGACAGAATCAGTTTGTGAGTCATAATAGTCCAAGTGATTGGATCAACTTTGACTACACATTCATGATTTTCAACAGTGATTTGTCCGGTACCCCAGTTATGAATTACTTGTGCAACTCATAACCACAGACTTCCTAATAGGACACGGTAGACATTTGGTGCACCAGATAAGTCCATTACTACAAAAGTAATGACAAATTGAACCCTAGCAATTCTGACAAATATGTCTTCAACCACCCCTCGTGTTCGAATTGTCGTCTGATCAGCCCAGATTAACTCCTAAACCTCCATCTATCACGATTGCTTCTTTGAAAAATTGTTTATGTTATATCGGCAGAGTGATATTTTTCTGTTCACTTTCCCAGGCTGCTCCAACATGGAGTACTTCATTAGATTCTTCAAATCCAGCACAAAAAAGTTGTTCTTGATGGGCTTCTAGTTTAGTTTGAGTTAACTTCTGCGCTAATACTGGTTTGTCCCAACTTGAACCCAAAAAGATCTTGGATACAAGAACTAAAAGATTGAGGAATCGTATAGTTACTGAGCTTGCGGTTCGATGGAAGAGTCGCACGAATGATGATGATTCTTGGGAACAAAAAGGGAGCTCAAGAAGAAAATTTCCTAGCTTTAGTTCTGAGGTCAGAACTTGAATAATGGGAGAAGAATGTCATGCCCACGACGGAGCATGAAAATCCTCACCCTTCGACTTGATGCTTCATTATTACGCATTCTTTTCCTTTTATATGTTGTACATGATTGGGGATGAGATTTCGACTACTTCGTTGCGAAGTTTATTTGGCAACATGAAGTTCGGACAGCAAGTTGCATTTTTCTCTTTTGAGAAGTTACTTCATGTTATGTTATGCATTTCCATTTAAGGAGGGTGTTGGAATGTAAATGGAATTGCTTACATTATCATAGGTTACTTTGACCCAAAAGGTCGAACTATCGTTACTGATCTTCAAATATCCAATCAAGTTATGTTGAGAGACGTTGAGAATTTTAAAAGGGAAATCTTGAGTGCTATTGCTGAAGGCGAATTTCTCAGGAGAAAATTAAATATAGGAAAATGCAAACGACTTCCAAAAAAAGACATAGATGATCTGTCTTCAAGAAGTGGGAACAAGAAGAAAAGGATTCAAGCATTCAAGTAAGTATTGATTAAAAGAGCAAATGACACGCTTGCTAAGTTTTTATGTGCTTGTTTTTCTAATGCTTGCTAATTTGATTATTTATTATGTCTTGCAGATCATCTTTGGTCACGAGAGAACATTATAAAGATTCTACGAGTATTGGAAAATCTTTGGGTTCCATATTGTCATCAAAAACTACAAAAGAAATGTTAAAGAGTTCTCGTTATGACATGATTAAAAATGATATTGCTGCAGTGATTATACAGAGCATTCAACATGTCTTGGATGCAAGAGTTATCCAGAGAGCATGTGATGATTCAGGAATTGGTCGTAAAGCATATACTCTATTGTTTAAAATTGTATAGGAAGCCTTTGCACATGTGAAGATTCGAAAGCTACCTCTTCCTTGTCCATTTAGAGTGAAAAAAACAAGATATTGTCTTGATGAGAGTATGACTATGCTTATAGGTGAACCATTTCATATCAAGAAATTGTATACATGTGAGAGTAGAATATTGGAATACAATGAGTCCAACAATTTATTTTTGGATATTAACAAAGTAGTGGCATACATGATTAAATATTACAAAATATTTGAAAGAGAAGTCCAAGGAAAATTGATATTGGTTATTAAACTTAATGAGTCTAAAATTGTTAACGGACGAAAATTGGAACGAGTAAGTATCACCTTTATGAACAGAGCATTGAACAATATTGAAAATGATGCAAATGATTCATCATTTAGTGTTCAATCAGATAATGAAATATGGTGGTTAACAACATTTCAGGTATATTTCAATTTTACTTATTATTGTATTTTATCACCTAAGTTGCTAATGTCAATGTCCGTAACTTTGTATATGTTTGTTACTTTTCAGGTTTTAAAAGAAGACCATGCTATCTTGTCGTGGATTTTTTCGACATCAAATTATGCGAAGATTATTGAAGAGCACATGGGTGAAAACAAAATATATGTGCCAAACTATCAAATTTTATGGCATCTTGCAGGTGATTTAAAAACACTGAAATGTATGTATAATGTTTCGCATGGGGCAAATACTAAACATCCTTGTTTGTATTGTATGAAGAATTGTAAAGACTTGAATTTGACAAGATCAAGAGTTGGCTCAACAAGAGATCGAGAGGATCCGAACTTTAGACCTGTGTTGGCAATTCCATTGATCAATGTTCACATATGCACATTGCATGCTGAGGTACGAATTATTGAAATATTGATTTACAATCATATTTTGTATGTCTGGAGTACCAAACCTGAATCGGCCTCTAAAATTGGAATTGAGAAATTAGAGCAAGTACTTTCAAAAGCAGGTTTGCACAAGGGGAATGTAAAAATAGAAAAAAGTGAAAAACTGTCGGGTAAATCAGGGAACGTTCCAAACAAGCCATCTGTTAAAGGTGCAAAAGCTAGAAGGTTTTTATCCAATCACACTGAAAAGTCTTCTACTGTGACATATAATGTTTGGAAAGATGTTGTTGCAGATTTTGAAGAGAGGGGCAACACAAGATTAAAAAAAGCTGCAGTATGGCAAAATCTCGACAATTTGATTGGCATGTTGCGAAAAGAAAAGTTATCTGAAATCGACATTGCAAATTTACAAAAATATTATGAGATATTTGTCAAATCGGTAGCAAAATGTTGGAGAAAGGATCATGTTACACACCATATGGTAATTCACTATCTGTTTTTGTGCAAAAATTGTTCTACAACATCATATATTTGATTTCTGATATATGTATTTTACTGGTTGCAGCATATTCTATTACATCACACCATATTTTTTGCAAAAAAATATGGAAGTATGAGCATATGGTCTTCTCAAGGTATGGAGAAATCGCATTGGCAAGCAAGAGGAGCTTTTCATCGAGCAACCAACCATGGAGGATATAATTCAAAGAGATGCTACTTATATCAATTATTTCAATGGTTCTACAGAAGAGCACAGTTTAGATATCAAACCAATTTATTCTTTCGAACTATCTGTAGTAAATTGTTGCTGAATGTTTATGCTAAGACAATACTCCTTGAATTTGGTTGAGATGTATTTTCCCCCATTGTCTGACCTTACTGCTTTGATTCTTTTATCATTTTTTGCTTAATGAAGGTAATAAAGTACTTTGCACCAAGCAACGATAAAGTTTGCATCTAGCCATATATATTCGAATGAATAACGTCCAGAACATCTTTTGTTTCATGTTTATGATTCGATCTGAATCAAATTCTAGTCTGCTTTCCGACAATGCAGCTATGACAGACATAGAGGTCAATCTTCTTGTCTAGATAATCGGAATCAAGTACTAAGGACTATCTAAACATGTTTGATATAGATGTATGATTCAAGTGACCTAACATATGGTGCCAATGTAATGTTTTATTAACTAAAACAAAAGTATTCAAGGCCTAACTTGTGTTAGAACAACAATAAATCAGTCTATATAAGTCTCCAAGCCTCTTTCCGAGTGCAAGGATCTTACTATCGATAATTTGACATTGATCAAATTCAAATTCTATTGTGACCTAAATCAATGATTCTTCTGCTTACCGATAACAGATTTGTTGACAGTTTAGGTACATACATAACAATTGATAGTAACTTGAATTGATCATGCAGAAACTTTAATCTTATAGTGCCTTCACCTTCAATAGTGTGTGTACTATCATCGCCAAGATGAATGAATTTTTTTGTATTGTAAGGCGTATAGAAATGAAAATATTCGCGATGATTGGTCATATGTTGAGTGGCTCTTAACTATTTTGCAATCTTGAATTTCATGATTAGTGCATTTTCAATACTTACAGAACATCTTCTTATTCTACTATGAATTCGATAATTGCTCTTGACTCTGTGTCGACTTCTGATTCGATAGTTTAGAGCTTTACTTCTTCTGATGTTTGTTGTCTTTGTTTACATATAGAATATGCAATACTGAATTCGAAGAGCTATATGTGCTTCTTCGATTGTCTTCCTGCAACAACATAGTGATTACTCTTGAAAGAGTTAAATTTGAGTGTGTCGTAATGATCATCATCCAGTTTTCATATGTAGGTGGCAAACTCAATAGCAATGTCATGATTACATCTTGATCGTCGATAATTGATCTGACAACTGTCATCTATTGCAAGATATTCTTAAACTAGTTAACATGATTATGAAGTGAATCACCATTTGACATCTTGAGTGAGAAGAATTTTCTTTTGAGATGCAACTTCGAAGTAACGTCACTTGCAAATCTGTATCTTTGTGAAGATAGTCATTGTCTTCATTCAAACATATAGAACAATTTTACCACAAGTAACAAAGACTAGCAAGCGCAATCTTTATTTTGAATAATCACATTTTAACATTCATGTTAATCACGATTACGTTGTAGATTATTTTAGTATATAAGAATATTCAAAGGCAATATTCACAATCAATATTCACAATATTCACGTATCTCATAGTATACGTTTCTCAATATTCACAATTTCACATTAGTATTCACAATGTTCACGATCAATATTCACAATATTCACGATCACTATTCACAACATTCACGATCTCAGAATCTCAGTTTCTCAGATTCACATAATCTCACTTTCTCAGAATCTCAATATTCGCAATTTCAACGATCACAAATCATCAATCAAGTAATCTTCAAGGTGCATCTCTGAAAATTCGATCATTTCTTCATCCAATATGGAAGACATTGTCTATATGTCCTGCAAAAGAAAAAAAAAACTATAATTTGATAGAGATCAATTTTGACACGAAGGCTTCACGATGATAATTAACTACCTTAATTAAATCAAATGACAAGGGAAAACAAAATTTGCATACATGATAACGAACTTAACAAATCACAATTCATAATGCCACATTAAGAGGAACGTACCCTCGCATCTTCTTCAAAACCACAGAACGCATGCAAAAACAAAAGCAACATATTTTTTTTCTTTAACATGAGCCATAAGAAAACGTAATTGCCGTTCGGGTGATTTTAAGGCCTTTTTGGGCCCTATATTATTTTGCATAATATAGGGCCCATTTTTTTTTCTCGTTTTAAATCAAATGTGAGAGAGAGAGAGCGTAGCATAAAGAGAAAGCGAACGCTGGAGAGAGAGAGAGAGAGAGAGAGAGAGAGAGAGAGAGAGAGAGAGAGAGAGAGAGAGAGAGAGAGAGAGAGAGACAGAGAGAGAGAGAGAGAGAGAGAGAGAGAGAGAGACAGAAATAAAGCATGGGCAAGAGAGCACGCAGCAGGAGAGAGAGAGGGACAACGCATGAGAGAGGGATAACACATGAGAGAGATATAGAGGGATAGCGAGAGAAAGCGCAGCAGGAGAGAGAGGGAGATAGGGACAGCCCACAACAGGAGAGAGAGAGTGCATGAGAGAAAAGGAGAGAGAGAAAGAGGGACATCGCAAGAGAGAAAAAAAGCGTAGCAGGAGAGAGAGGGACAACGGTGCAAAGAGAGAGGGACAGCGCACAACAGAGAGAGGGAGGGAGCGAGAGAGCACATGTGAGGGAGAGAGAGAACCGTCAAAAAATCAGCCGAAAGGCAATTACGTGAGGTAATGGTCCATTGGTCGGACCATTACCACAAATAATCCAGTCCCCGGACACTTGTTGTCGGGTCCCAGATTATTTATGGTAATGGCCCTCCCAATGGCCATTACCTACTACGCAATGGCCATTGACATGAACTTACCCTCTCATGTTTTTCAAAAGTATAATGTTCACTCAATCAAGAGCATTAAAAGAACAGACATGATCTACACCGCATATTAGCATGTTGCATGGTAGATCAATGAACCTGTGAAACTTTGCAGCACCAAATAATATCTCTATTGTCATATGTACAGTGTGTCGATTGAGCTGAGAGGTTGTTATTTGCGGTTGATCAGACAATTACACTAGCAAGGGATTCTGCATTCCCGATCGAACAAGGTGCCAATTTTATGAATGCGGACAAGGAAAGAAGCTGGTGAGTTGTGTCTTTGGATTTGAGTCCATAGTAATAGGAGGTACCAAAGGACAAAATTACGTAGTAATCAGTCTTGATGACAATCCAAAGAGGCTTGAGCAAGCACGCTGAGGTATGCACTCGGGCTTGGAGGCAATTAAAATGGTGGAGTCTGGATAAAATTTAGATGAGATATGGAGATCGTACTTAAGGAAATGTTGTGGGTGAGAAACTCCACCACCATCGATGGGAGAGGAGTAAACGTCACCATTACGGACCACATCATCATGGGTCATATCACTAACGTGATACTCCACGACGTTTAGATCAGCTCTTTGGACGAGAGCGACACCGTCCCATATTTTCTCTGGGTCAACCAAAATCTAGGCTGATCATCTCACCAGCTTCAATGCAAAGCTTGGACTGATTTCAGTTTTACAAGGATCTATGGATGTGATGATTTCTAACTCTTTTCTCAAGAATCTAAACTTCAACATGCTACTTGGAGCATAGGACGCTGACTTCGAAGACAAAATCATGCGAGTGACAGTGTTCAGAAACTGGTTCAAGGATTGCATGCAGCGCATGCCGCATTGCAGGTTCCTCCTCCGTACTCCATACACATGATACTATCATCTGAAGATAGCATCAAGAACTGATACAAGAGCTTCTTCATAAAACTTTCACCATTGCCACATTACTCTAACTATAAGGACACATATATTTGACATAAAGCTCACAGTAGAGCTCTTCACAAAAGATCCACCAAAATCCGATTCAAGACCTTCAGACAGCTTCCACCACCTCAGCAATATGCTTAGTATCTAGTGACAAAAATCACATGCACGGCTCACAAAATAAAACTCTTCACAACAAAATCTTAAACAAAAGCCTCACACGACCATATGCTTGGTAAAAAAACTAGAGTAATACCATATTTCATTCTCTGATTGAACACTAAATGATGAATCATTTGCATCATTTTCAGTATTGTTCAATGCTCTGTTCATAAAGGTGATACTTAGTCGTTCCAATTTTTGTCCCTTAACAATTTTAGACTCATTAAGTTTAATAACCAATATCAATTTTCCTTGGACTTCTCTTTCAAATATTTTGTCATATTTAATCATGTATGCCACTACTTTGTTAATATCCAAAAATAAATTGTTGGACTCATTGTATTCCAATATTCCACTCTCACATGTATACAATTTCCTGATATGAAATGGTTCACCTATAAGCATAGTCATACTCTCATCAAGACAATATCTTGTTTTTTTTACTCTAAATGGACGAGGAAGAGGTAGCTTTTGAATCTTCACATGTGTTTTTACAATTTTAAACAATAGAGTATATGCTTTACGACTAATTCCTGAATCATCACATGCTCCCTGAATAACTCTTGCATCCAAGACATGTTGAATGCTCTGTATAATCACTGCAGCAGTATCATTCTTAATCATGTCATAACGAGAATTCTTTAACATTTCTTTTGTAGTTTTTGATAACAATATGGAACCCACAGATTTTCCAATATTCGTAGAATCTTTATAATGTTCTCTCGCGACCAAAGATGATCTGCAAGACATAATAAATAATTAAATTAGCAAGCATTAGAAAAACAAGCACATAAAAACTTAGCAAGCGTGTCATTTGCTCTTTTGATTAATACTTACTTGAATGCTTGAATCCTTTTCTTCTTGTTCCCACTTCTTGATAATTGGCCAGTAAGTCCAAAAAACATCATGTACTTGGATCTTTGGGATAAATTGATCCAACTGTCTACAAATCAATATTTCTACAATTTTTTTCTCTAAGTTCTTTCTTACAAGTCTCATTAATCTGACCAGCTTTGGTGTTTTTCTTATAAATTGGAGCACAATCGAGTTGGAGCACAATATGAAGATCAAACTTTTCCATTATTTCAAAATCAAACAAACTAAATCATGTAATGAGAAAAACGATTCACACGAAACCGAAACAAGCTTGAAAATCATTAAACATGCATATTATATAATCTACCTTTCAAATGTTTTCAAAGATTTTTGGAGGGAACATCAAAAAATTATTCTCTCCTCCTCCTCCCTAGATTCAGATTAAGGGGAAGTGTTGGATTTGTCCAAATAGTCGATCTTTAATCTACATCTATTTCTTTATCCAGTTTTGCCTCATGTTTTTACACAATCTGCAGAATTACACAAGAACAACTAATAGTCGGGTTACAAAAAATATCAAAGGTGTTCGAACTATCGAATGTTAATAGAACTTGTTTCCACTTGTTCTGAAGCTAATGACTTGCCCTAACGATTTCTGCTAGTTTCCAAGAAGCCCAACCGAACCGAATAAGTGACAACACAATATGGCTAAGCTCCAATTTGGATCTACGACCAAAAAATTGTCTTCAACTATTATTTGGATAAGCCTAAACAACATTCATAACTAGCATAGATAGTTGATCTTTTTAGGTTAACTTCTTCTTTAGATCTTCAGATCTCTCTTTTGCAAGTTGAGCCTATAGATAAATATAGCACATAGCTAAAAACGCTTACTACTAATAATCTCATAATTAAGATTATCACTAGGTAATAGTCATAAGTACCTATGTGATGAGTTGAAAATGATTGGTAGATGATTTTTGATAGCAGAATTTCATAAATACTTATGTGAAGAGTTTAGATTGATTCTTGGTTTCTTCCAAGATTGGGTATAGAGGTTTGGAAAGAATTTAATGTAGTTATATCTCAAATAAAGTAAGCACATGTAGTGTTGACAAGATTCAACATGCAAACTTATATACTCATCTCAAGCCTAATCAAAACACATGAAAAGGCAAAAGGAAGATGACTTGCTTGAAAGGAATAGAACCTTTGGTTGGCAAGCCTTGTCTATTTAATCATTACATGACCAGACATAACGTATACATCTCCAGTGGTCAGTTGAAATTGTAAGAATCTACTTTTCAAAAAACCAAAATAAAACCCTTAATTTTTTTTAAAGGATTGAATTGATGGTTTAAAAAAACCCCAAAATGCCAACATAAAGGACTTCAAGACATGAATTCAAGGAGTTCAAAGACTTATAGACACAACTAAATGATAGTCCCCTTTTATAACATGAGTGGGCGCAACATCATAGGAGGTCTTTTCATCAAAATGAACATCACGACTCACTATGCTTTTATTAGTATCCATATTAAGCTTTCGCTACTATAGCCAACAAATATGCATTTAACTCCTTTATCATCAAGCTTGGTTCTTAGCTTATCGAGAATGAAAGCATAAACCGTGCAACCAAAGATGCGTAAGTGAGAAACAGTAGGCTTCTTACCATACCAAACTTCATAATGAGGTAATACCTTCAAGGCTTTAGTAGGACACCGATTACTAATGTAAGTCGTTGTTATAACCGCTTCAGCCCAAAACTTGTGAGGTAGGCCCTTTGCCTTGAGCATGCATCAAGCCATCTCCATAATAGTGCGATTCTTTCTTTCGGCAACACCATTTTGTTGAGGTGTGTAAGGGGTTGTCATTTGATGATGGATACCTTTGCTTTGAAGATAAGTACTGAACGTATTCTTTATATATTCTCCTCTTCAGTCGGTACGTAAGATTTTCAAAGAGTGCCCAAACTAGTTTTCTATCATTGCTAGAAAATCCTTAAAACGTTGAAAAACTTCAGATTTTGCCTTCATAGGATAAATCCATGTAAATCTTGAATGGTCATCAATAAAAGTAACAAAGTACTTACACCTTCCAATGGATTCGGTCCTCATTGGACCACATACATCACTATGAACCAAATCAAATTTGCCATCAACTCTAATAGTTCCATCAATTGGAAAAGCTTGCCTTTGAAATTTTCCAAGTATGCATCATTCGCATACATGTCCTTCGGGATGCTCAATATTAGGAATGTCTTCAACCATATTGAATCTCTTCAACATCTTCAAGCTAGCAAAGTTGAGATGTCCGAACCTAGCATGCCATAATTCTGCCAAATCCAAAGAATGTGAACTTGATGCAACAAGACAAAAAGATGATGAAGCTCTTTGCTCATAGGTATCCATAAGGAACAATCCACCACGTAATGTTCCCGAAGCAATGATCATAAGAGATCTCTTTGGGTCTTTGATAAGACATTTGTCTTATTTGAATTCCACAACCAATCCTTGGTTCATAATTGTAGAGACCGAAGTGAGATTCTTTTTTATTTTTGGAACATAAAGTACATTACGAATGTACTTTTCCTCACCATTGGGTAAGATAATGGGGATCACTCCAATACCTTTGATAGGATAAGAGGTGTTATCAACACCTTGAACTTTGCTTCCATCATGCACTTTCACAAGCTTTGTGAAGACTTTTTTGTGATAAGTCATATGGCGTGTGACACCGCTATCAATCACCCAATCAATAGATGAAAAAACAGCAACTTGTAAAGTTGAAGATGAGTTGTTTTCTGCTGAAAAACCAGCAAAATTTGAAGTGGCAGAAATCTCGTCTTAGGAGAGATGAGATTATTAGTGACAAAAGCATAATCATTATTGAAAAGATTATCCTCCTTTAAAATTGTTGTTCCAAAGTAATGATTGCGGTACTTGTATCGTTACCTTTCTCTTTTTCCTTTGCAAGCCTCTTCCTACATTCTTTGATGTGATGCCCAATCTTCTTGAAATAGTGGCACTTACCCTTCTTTTTGGAGCCTTGATCTTGAGCTTCCTTAGATTTTTGATCATCTTTGGAAGTGTTGAAAGAAGGCTTCCCTTTCTACTTGCCTTTGCCTTTGCCTTTTGCAAAGAAAGCTTGATCTTCTTGTTCACCAAAGTTGATCCTTGTTTGCTCTTTTTGAAGAAGTAAGCCAACAAGTTCGTCGAAGGAGATTTGTTGTCCCCTAAGAGAAATGCTCAATGATGACACAAATGAAAGGTAAAAATTAGGAAGAGAGTTGAGAGTAATAGATACAAATTGTGAGTTCTCAATCACCTCATCAATACTAAGAAGCTCCTCTCGAAGATCCTTGATCTTCGTCAAGTGGTTTGTAAGCAAATCACCTTCTTGCATCTTCAAGATAGAAAGTTGATTTCGAAGATATACCACTTTTGCCGCATTTTTTACTTGAAACGTCTTTGCAAGAAGTCTCTCAAGCACTTTTGGAAGTCTTGCATGATCTAATATGTGGAAGGATAAATCTCTTCACTGATAATGCAATGACAGAATGTGTTTGTGCATCCCGTCGATCCCACTTCTTTTGCTCATCGGAAGACACCTCCGTAGTTGAAGAAGTAGTTTTAGATGGTGTAATAGGTGCCAAGGTAGGCGGCCTTTCTTCGTCACCATTAACTACTTTCCACAAACCTTTAGCAATTAGAAGGTTCTTTATCATGTAGCACCACAAGGAATAGTTTGTGTCATTCAGCCTATCTTCATTAAATAAAGAACCAATAGACTCCGATTCTTTAGCCATAACAAAAAAATCAGCTTGTAGTAGATAGAAAATAGACTTTCCAAGACAAAATCTACTCAAAGGGCAGCAACCTCAAAGCTGAAATTATGAGCACAATAGATTACAATACTCCACATGCAATTTGCTCAACAAGTAATGAAATAGGTGGCTGATTTCTGCACAAAAAAATAGAATGCTCACAAATAGGTAGACTTCGAATGAAGCCAAAACCAGATTTGTGACTGAAAAGAGTGCACACTATGTGCATATAGAGCTGATGGTAGCACCCTACTCCAAGCTCACCAACAGGGAAATTTCAGCAAGAAATGTGTCCAAAACACATGTATCTTCATTTAAGAAGTAAATCAACATGTAATTGAGTCAAGATCACATGCAATTAGTTTGAGCATGGGCGCCCTACTGCTAGCTCTCAAATAGGTGAAGGTGCCCTGCAATTTCCTGCAAAAAAGCTATAAGAAGATGAACATATTCTTCTCATGCAAAAATTAGCAACTTGATGATTTTCCGCAACCAAAAGGGGAAGAAGATAGCTTTCTATTGGGCGCCCTCCTGCAAGCAATCTGATCACCTAAAGGCTCTGATACCATGTAGAAAATAGAAGCCTAAGGATCCAGGATCTTAACTATTCAATCACACAAAGCATTCTCAAAAGAAAGAGAAAGATGGCTAGAAACCCTCTTGTAGAAACTCGTGGACAGCCAAGGAGAATAGTCAGTATTGCTTACAAAAGTGTCTTATACAAATGGGATGCACACATATATATAGTCCAAGATGACTATCTAACTTCATGACTATTGGCTATCCAACTACTTGACTATTGGCTTTCCAACTACTTGACTATTGACTATCCAATTTTCTATAAGTTACATAGAAAGAATAAGGTACCTCCAATATGTCAAGTTGGGGTACTTAATGTCACAATTAGGCCTAGTGGACCCATGAGTCCCTACCAAGTTAATTTCATACTAACTTAGCTAACTCTAAGTTTAGTAGGCCTGATATAATAAATGACCATGGTTACACAACTCTCGACCTTTTGGGTCAAAGTAATCTATGGTAATGTAAGCAATTCCATTTACATTCCAACAATCTCCATATACAAGAAGAAGAAGAAGAAGAAGAAGAAGAAGAGGGAGAGGGTTAGGCGCCCTCAAGGAGAGAGAAAGTAGTAGCAATGCTTGAAAGGGAATGAACTACAAATAAACAATGAGTACATATAGATAGGCCTTCCAAGGACCTAGATTCTTCCAAACTCTAAGTTCTAGAACCTTCCAAATCTACTACTAATTATAGGGCACTCCCAAAAGTCAAGATAGGATCCCTTAACATAATTAGACTTTACTTGGACCCACGAGTTACCACTAGACCAAAATTGGGTCCAACTTAACTAAAACTATCTTAACATGGTCTAAAAAATAAACCTATCCCATGGTTACACAAGTCTCAATCTTTTGGATCAAAGTAATCTATGGGAAACTAACATTATCATTTATTATTTCTAACACCCTCCTTGAATGATAATGTAAAAACATAACATGACACGAAGTATGAAAAATTACAACAAAAATGCAAAGTGTTGCATGTTGCGCGAAACATTATGTAGCCAAAAATGAAAAGATGTAGCTTGTTGTCCAGGCTTAATGCCGCCAAAAAAAAAAAAAAACTTCAGCTTGAAGTAGTCGAAATCTCAGCCGCAATCATGCCCTATGTAGAAGAGATGTAAAGCACGAACTGCGGTAGCATCAAGTCGAAGAGTGAAGACAAGCATGTTCCATCCAAAATAAGTAACCAAAAAACCAGCCACAAGCCAAAATATGGATTTGCAATTCATCAATGGTTCTCACATGATTCCATAAGTCTTCTTACAAGAAACATAAAAAAGAGTATGATATTCTTTTACCATCACATCCTCCCGAATCTTACTATCAATGATCTGCTCACCAACACTAGGTAAGGCAACATCGTCATCATAAGAAGTAAGCATCAAAACAGGAAAATCAGCATAAGGTACTGATTCTGGTGAGGCATGTGTGTTTCCTCCAAGGTAAAAAGATGTTTTGATATGCCGCAAAGACTCGCACAGCCAACAAGAGGCTGTAGCAGGCTGTCACAAAATCACCAACACTTTGTTGTCCAAAGTGTTCCAAATGTGGACCTTATTGTCCAAAAACCTTCCGCAGGCCGTTCCCGATGCATAATAGGATGCTCACGATGTAACATAGGCTGAAAATGATCAATAAACCATGGCTGAATCTGTTGTCCACCATCTTCAAGAAAAAAAAAACCAGCAGTTTGCCACTTTGAACACCCAAAAAATCCAGCAACACGCCACTTTGAACCAATGTACTAATTGACATGATTTTTTCCCCTCCTCCATTAGTACAAAATGGCTTCAAAGAATGCTTGATTTCAGCCTTTTCCAAAAGATTAACTTGAGAAGCTTGCTCATAAAGTTCTTCACTAATGCATCCATCATTTGCAACAAATGGCTCAAGAGAAGAAGAATGCTCTACCATACCAACATTCCGATGCAAACTTGTACTTGTAGAAAGACAATGATCAAACTTTGCATGTCTTTGCTCTTCTACCTTCAAAGAGGATGAAGTAGAGAGGAGAAAGCATGATGATGAATCTTTTATTCGATACATCTTTGAAAGTGTTTCTCAAGCACTTTTAGAGGTCTTGCAAAATCTCAAATGATATAAGATAGATCTTGTTACCGATAAACCAATGAAAGAGCTTGATCATCATGTCGATGCCTCAACTTGCAATCCATGAAAAATAGTTGGTGTCATCCAACATATCTTCGTCCGAACAAGTACAAATTGCTCCCAAATCTTTTGCCATAAGAACCAGCCAAGAAGATAAACTTTTTCAAACCCTAAATGTGCCCTAAAAGACACAAAAACCAACAAGTATCAAATCTAAAAAATCAGCATTGGAATGTGTCGAAACCACACATTAGATGGATGTAAAAAGTCGCCCTCCTATAAGCCTTGTGTGCTGAAAATTTCAGCTTGAAATTGCATTACAAACTCAAAAAACCAGCAAGCAAAGAATTAGGGTAGCCTCCAACAAAGCTTTTTCCGGAACCCTTCTTTCTTGCCAAAAAGTGTCAACAATACACAACACGGATAGGAATGTTGCAAACACCCTACAAATGGTAGTATGTTGTCCAATTTTCAGCGGCATGTGATCGGATCATCACAAAAAATTAGCGACTTCTTCCACACCTGAAAACAAGCAAAAAGAAGCGGATCTTCACTTTGTAAAATTAGCAAGGGTGCTGATTTTTTAGCCAAATCAGAAGATAAAAATTGCTTGTAGATGGGCGCCCTCCTGCAAAGAAGCAAATCTGAAAAATAGGGCAGCAGCGGACCAACGGAAGTAGGATAATCCTACACGGATGTGGGCGACCTAAAAGCAGCCCCAGAAGAAGATAATTAATGGCGCCTTCCTGCAACCTGAAAAATCAACAAACAACCAATTGATTTTTGGGCGCCCAAAATCTTGTTATCTCCTTTGATGTGTGGCGTCCTCCTGCAAAACGGAAAAGAGTCAAAATTGAACGGATCTTCACTCCAAAACATCAACAAGGGTGCTGAATTTTTGTGATCCCTAAGTGAAGACGGTCTCTTTTGGTAGGGCGCCCTAAATCAAGCATAGAAGATCCATGGCTCTGATACCATCCATGTAGGAAATCAAAGTGCCAAGATTCTTCTAACATTCAATCTCCATATACAAGAAGAAGAATAAGAAGAGGGATAAGGTTAGGTGCCCTCAAGGAGAGAGAGTAGTAGCAATGCTTGAAAGGGAATGAATTACAAATGAACAATGAGTACAAATGAATAGGCCTTCCAAGGGCCTAGACTCTTCCAAACTCTAAGTTGTAGAACCTTCCAAACCCACTACTAATTATAGGGCACTCCCAAAAATCAAGATAGGGTCCCTTAACATAATTAGACTTTACTTGGACCCACGAGTTATCACTAGACCAAAAATTGGTTCCAACTTAACTAAAACTATCTTAACATGGTCTAAATAATAAACCTATCCCATGGTTACACAAGTCTTAACCTTTTGAATCAAAATAACCTATGGGAAACTAACATTATCATTTATAATTTCTAACACCACCTACATTGTACAAAGCATTTATAGTAATGAGGCGGTTGTAATAACTGTATACAAGGTTGTTGTAGATATTTGTAAGATATCAAATAGGTTAATCTTCATCAGAAAACTTCTTCTGAGAATTCAAAGTTTGATTAATTGTTGATCTGTATCAGCGTTATCACGCTCAGCAAGATGAAATTACAACTTCATGCCATTTTACTCATTGTTGTTATTAATCAGAGTGCAATTTCAATCCTACTACTGTATCGTTTCATTGTGGCTCTGTTGATATAAGTCTTTTTGTTCAACGGAACGTGAAATTGTTCTTAGTGTCTTGAAAACAGGTTTGAGATGAAACATCTTGGGCAGCTGCACTACAGGTGACCAGAAGACAGATTGGTGGAAATACAATCAAGACTAATATGTGTCAACCATCCTTGAGAGCAATTATGTGCACGCAAAAAGGGCAAGGAATTGAACGGCTGCCAATAAAGCTTTACAATGACAATCAAGGATGCATTTTCCTAGGGAAAAATGGTGGATTTCACAAGAAAAGCAAACACTTTGCACTCCAGTAACATTTTCTGCAGAAAATGATACATGATGACAAAGGGATTATAATTTACTGTGCTACCAAGGAAATGATAGCAAATGTGATACCAAAACCTCTGTCAAAATAATGTTTTATGTATTTGGAATCAATGCTACATTTAAATAGTTTAGACAGTTCTAAATTGGAGGGGGGGGGAGGGATTGTAAATCTATCTAATAATTTAGAGCATGTAAAAAAGGGAGTTAGTTAGTTGTTAGAGGGATGCTATAGGAAATGTGGTTACAACAGGGGGTGTAATGGGAAGGGCCGTAAGAAGACCTGATTTGGGAATGGATAATGTATAAGCTTTAAAGATTTATGTATGCTTTACATTTTTCAGGTAGTATACAACTTTGCCTCACCTTTTTGCTCATCTGCTCTGTGCATGTGTTTTCTTTTGCAATCATCAATGATTTGTGTGAGGCGACCATTCACTTGCAAGAACATCCTTCTGAACCAACCTCTTCCTGCCACAGTTCACATTCTATTGTAGGGAATTTTACCTATCAAAGGAGCTCACATATGTCTTGTAAAAGGACAATACTGAAAATTTTCCCAACGACTAATTCTTACTCATGTTGATTTCAATTATTTGAGCTGCACTAGCTACACAACTTCTATACCTTCAACCTATTGCATATATAGTTCACAGCTCCTATTGATAGTTATCTAAAAACTTAACCACCTGTCTTATTGTGAAAACATATCTAGAGGGAAGGGTTTAAATTCACAATTTACTTGTAGTCTAGTCCCTAATTCCAAGGGCCCAAAATGCTTTAAAATATAGATGGGCGCATATCATATCTAGGCTTCAAAACATTGTATCACTCAGGCTGCAAGCACAAGACTTGTCACTATATCCGTTGCAAGGCTAATCTGCCAGTCCATGTGCTTCAAGCAAATAGACAATAAGCAACTCTCAACAATATAAACTGTTTGCCATATTCTAGTTAATGATTTGTTATAAACATGATTGGCAAAGTCTATGTCCAAAATCGAAACTAGTTATTAAACTCATTGAGGCAGTTCCTTCAAACTTCACTAAGTTGAACTTCGTCCACCATAAAACAAAGCACAAAAATCTCACTACAAGCACTTCTTGACCTTACACAAAGAAATGACCTTATACAAGAACACAAAAGCTCATGAAATTGTGGAACAACTTAATGATGCACAAAATTCAGAAAAAAAAATCCATCCTGATTGATAAATTTAGGGCACCAACTACAGGACTTTGTATATTGCAAAAAGGATACAATTCTTACTGAAAAGGCCTTTTCCTAAATTTTTTTGAAATGGATCTTCCATATTGTATGCCAGACCTTGCACTTTGCAGTATTAACATTGGCAAAATCTCATAGAATGTTGTCTGAATTTATGACTGCAAGAAGATGGCGTGACTCCAAAAACAAGTAGACGATCACATTTTCACAGTTTTTCTGACAGTAAATGCTAGCAAGATGCCAATGCAGAAGTTTGTACTAGCAAAAAACTGGTGTTCTTACTGACGGTTTTGACTTGTAATTATATGGGAGGCAAAAGCACTGTAGCAACTTTCTCGTGCCAAATTGTAGAATGGGTCTGGAAATTTATTGTCACCATCATCTCACCAAAAAATCATCCGGGAACTTTTTCGGCAAATGATTCTTTGTTGTCATCATCATCTCACCAAGAAATCATTCCGGCCCTTTATTAGCAAATGATTCTTTGATACGTGCACTTATGCCTGCGATCTAAGTTTATCCTTCTTTAGAAGTTGGCTTTTCAGGACGTACGCTTTCTGTTGGTTTAGCCACGCCTTCGCCTACAATGCTTTTAGGTTTATGCAAACCATTCCTGCAAAAAATATATATACTCTGAACAACACAATACCTAGATAAAATTACTCATCAAGTAAGCTATAAACGCGAGGGAGGTATGGGGTCTCACCAACGAGACGTAATCTGGCTTATATTTCGAAAAGTAACATCTCTGATACATATGGAGCAAAACAATGACATCATCAAAACTGACAAACTAATGCAAACAACTTAACAGATTAATAGTTGTTCTACCTCACATTTGGCATGCCTCTAGTCTGAATTCAAAATTTATGAAACTTGCAACGACGGACAAGAAAGCATATTGTTCTAAAGGACGGCCATGGCAGGCAAAAGATTGAAGCTCAGGTCCTATAAGGTCAGAATAGAAATCTTTCTAAATTGAGGAATAGATAGATTCATGGTGGCTTCCAATGCAACAGAGATTTCAAAATATAAGATGTCAGGCAGCACATAACAAAGAACGTACCAAAAATTCAAAAGCGTGAAAGAAAGGAAAGTACTGACTCCGAGGGAAGGTCGTGCTCCAGCCAGTTGCGGATATGGCGCAGATTGCGACGCAGGGTGATGGATGACTGTCGCACATCTCCCCGAAGCACCAGCCACACAGCGCTCACCCCAACCACTGTTAGCAACAGGTTGGTGAGAGCCATGATCCCAGACCACAACAGAACACACGATTTCTTACTGCGCTTTTATTTATATCAGCAGCTTCGTCGACCTCTCGCTCACTCGCTCACCCCTTCCTTGGCGATCCATCCATCGCCTTTGCAACAATCAATGCATTCACAGATGCGATCCAGCGACACCAAAATGTATCGATCGATCAGCAAAAACACGGAAAAAATGTATCGATAGATCGATCGAGCAACCCTAAACCCTAAACGGTGAGAGAACGGGGATCCAGTAGTGCTTAATGACACGGTATGTATTACGCCCCTAAGAGTTAATACGTGGCTGATTAAAAGACACGTGGTAGAATCCAGCTGCATTTCAGATTATCCAACGGTGCCAGATTAAAAATCATATATTACCCCCAAGATGTGGGCCATCTTGCCCAACCCCGCTCCGCTGGGGCTTACGAGCACTGCCCGCGCCTGGGAGGGGTTTGGCCCCTGTGCCCCCGCCCCCTCCCCCCCCTCGCGGCTGGGGCGCCTGATTTCGCTGGGCGGCACCAGGGCAGATTCCGGGCGGGCGGGCTGGCACTGGGGGGCTCCTCTAATATTTAGCACCCTGCGCACGCGTTAGGGTGGGCCAGGTAGGGAGGTTTTTTTTTTTTTTTCTTAAACTGCTTGCCCTGGTGCCACGTGTCGGGTACCAGGGTTTATCCCATAAGCAAATCTCTGAGATAAACCAGTACCTACATATAACTGAACTCACCTACTTACTCACATGTGTGCAGGTGGGTGCCACCTGGGCCTGCCTGGCGCTGGTGCTCTCTGCCCGGTGCCACCTGGGCGCTGCCTGCCCGGTGCCACCTGGGCCTGCCCAGCGCCACCCACCTGGCGCTAGTGCCCCTGCCCGGCGCCACCTGGGCGCTGCCTGCCCCCTGGCGCACCCGCCCTCGCGCCACGGCGCCTACTTGCCCCTTTTTGGCCAACCCTTGGCTGGCGCACCCTGACGCGCCAGGGTGCTACAATTATGTGGAGCCGCACTGGGGTGGCGATAGGCGCCGAGCAGCGTGAGGGTGGCGCCAGGCACCGTGCAAGTGGCGCCGGGGCGGTGGGCAAGGGCACACACACACACACACACACACACACATACAAGGTTATGGAGAGTTTCTGTATATATGCCCTCCCCATAATCTGTCAGGAATGCTTATGGGACAAACACTGGCTGGTTGGACACCACGTGTCTGGGCAGCCAATTTAAAAAAAAAAGAAAAACACTGGTGGCTGAGAACGCACCGGGGCCAAACCGCAATTCATGCGGCCCGTGCCCGCAAGATGCGAGGACCCCCCTCCCCCCCTTTTAAATTCTCTTGTGATCTCATGGGTTGATGATCGAGATTCCTAACAAAAACGAACCATGTGGTATTGTACACAAAGGCCTTGCGATGTCATAATAGCATGAATCCTAAAATTTTAAGATTTATTTAAAATGTTTTTTATATTGTTGTGATAAATTTTTATATTTGAATGTTAGATGAGATCTATAATATTTATTATGAGTTTTGTACAAACTTGTTGTTTTAGAGAAAGATGTTGATTCCATTCTTGTACTTGTTGGCTTTTGCAAACAATGGCCCATAGTTTGAATCAATCAAAATCCTAATTAAAAAGGATAAATTTGTTATATGACTTTGTATAATAATTTTAATCTTGTTGAAAAAATATTTTGAGCATTTTGGCCCATGAATTGAAGAGCCTAGATAAATTATTTTGTGTAATTAGTGTGTATAATGATTTTGAAATATGTGAATTAATGTTTTAAGAAAATGATAAGATTTGTAATTTTTATTAGTTTATGTAATGGGTTTTGATTGATTCCATTCACTACCAATGTTCCTTCAACCTAAAATTTCGATCCAATTGTTAGTTTGTTTATTCTTTGTGTGATAGACAACGATATTAACTAATGGCAAGAAGAATAATATTAAAAGTACCTCATCGCCTTTGTTTTAGCATGTGGTAAAATCTCTAATTGCAACACGATCAAAAACTTGCAAATCTGTATATTTGTGAAGATAATCATTGTCTTCATTCAAACATATAGAACAATTTTACCACAACTAATGAAGATTAGCAAGCGCAATCTTTATTTTGAATAATAACGTTTTAACATTCATATTAATCACGATTACGTTGTAGATTATTTTAGTATTTAAGAATATTCACAATCAATATTCACTCACATCATATAATGCGCTCAAGATGCCCCATACTTCTTTTGAAATTTGAGCTTCATATACATGGCCAATTTAGGTATATGATATATTGAGAATGATTAGTTTGAAAGATTTAAATTCCCACAAATGATAATTGGATCCATTTAGCTTGTCTATTGTGAGACCAGCTTTGCTTTCTAAATCCATCTGAAAGTTAGTCTATAGATATCTCGATGACTTAAAGATAAAACATAATATCTGATAATATCAAGACACTGTTACCATGCAACGTTGACAATCAATAGAAATGATCTGATGCCAAAAATTACTGCTCTAATACCATGATGGATATCAAATAATATGCTCTGATACCATGATGGATATCTCGGAAGAAGGAAAGGATGCTCGATAGAGAAATGGTTGCATTCTATAGATGCACAATTGCGCTCTACGAAATAATCTTTCTCCTAATGCATGACTATGCCTATCAAATTCAAACAAAACTATCGCGACTATTGTCACGTTCGAATTTCAAGTGATTCTAACTTTAAAATCATCAAAATCTGTTAGATTGATTTTGTAGACAAACATGTCCACTAGAACATTTTTCATTTTGACTCATAGTCAGCTCCATCTAACTTATAGAGTTTCAAGAAATATTGATGAAGCATCACTCATAATATACGCATGAACTAAATAAGGCAACAAAAAAATTGACTACATGCACAAATTACTCGCCATGCAAGCCTTAAACTTGAAAAATATGGGAAACATGACTAATGTATATGTTGTTTCCTAGAGTGATCAATGATTTCCACTAAGTTAGAGTCATCAATTGTTACGAGAACTGACAATTTGTGTAAAGTTTAAGAAAAGTTAACTATAGTGACGAAAACCAACAATTTTTTCTCCTCCTAAATTTATTGGAATGTGGAGCAAGAGAAGTAGCTCATGATTAGAAGGATTTATTGGATCCAACAAGGGGCACAATTTTTTCAAAAGATGGGTTCGAGATATCTTTTGCTTAACACTCACGCAAGAAAATGGTCTAGAAAAATATTCCAATTTTTATACCATTAAGGGTTTTTATGAGAAATAGAGAGTAACAAATATGACTCGTTTGTGCTAATATTTTGTGCGTAAGTGCACTGCAATGAATTTGAATTGTGATTTAATTTTTTCATTTTTTACATAGACAAACATGTACTAAATCGTTGTGTTTTCTTATTGTATATGATGCCTTCAATTCTAAAAAAAAATGGCCCAATCATTTTAATCGTTAATGTGTATATGAAAAACATGTTGACATATCAATTTTTGAGAAAGTGCTTGACATGCACACTTTTGTGCACATCTTGATCCAACCCAAATGGATACATAAACAAACATAATTATGTTAATTTTGCACAGATTTCAATAATAGAAATCTGTCAAAAATAGAAAAAGTTATCTATGTTGAGTTAGAGGCCATATTGACTTTTTTTTGTGTCACTACACGTTAGTAGGTAATTAGGCCAATTTTGGCATTAGAGGTAACTTGAGCTAGTACACATGCCACATGATGATTAGGCCAAATCCAAAATCCACGCGTGGATAATCCACGCAAATTCCAGAAACCTATCCGCGTGGATATAAAAAAAATTTATCCACGCAATATCCACGGCCTCAACTCTGTGGATTTTGCATGGATAATCCACGCGTGGATAATTATCCACGCGAAAGCCAAGCCTTTTTTATTTAATTTTTACTATGGCGTATCCACGCGAAATTAGAATTCCTATTTCCGGCTCTGGGTGTCGAAGGTTTGCCCGGCTGCCGGTAGTCGGACTTGGCGTGGATAATCCACGCATTTTGAATTTCATGACATCCGGCCGATCTGCTGCCGAAAATGACATTTGCGTGGAACATCCACGCGCTTGTATCCACGCCAATTTTTGGCAATTCTTCATAGGTGGTTGTTGTTCCCAAATGGACTAATGAAAAACGAGTCGCGTCCATTTAGTTGAAAGAAGCCCTCCCCAATGCACCTATTCTCCGGGCTCTTGTTTACTCCAAAGAATTTCACGTGCATAACCGACGCATCCAAGTATGCCATCGGAGCAGTGCTCACCCAACCAAAATGTTCAAAGAATTTCAAGCTTTTGTAGAAAGGACTACAAAACACAGACTCATTCTTTTAAGGTGTGATGGAGCAGGAGAATATCTAATGAGTTTCTAGACTATTGCGGACAAAAGGGTATTACACATCAGGTGACTACAACTTATACTCCCCAATATAATGGAGTTGCCGAAAGAAGAAATCAGACTTTGGTGGAGGCAGCCAAGTGCATGCTTGCACATGCACATCTTCCCAAAGGATATTGGGCCGATGCAATTGGAGCAACCAATTACCTCTTCAATCGAGTATTGAAAACTTCTCTATATCCAAAATCTCCATATGAATTATGGTGGAGAAGGAAGCCAAGTATTGCTCATGCAAGAGTTTTCGGATGCCTAGCACATGTGTTTGTGCCTAAGGACAACAGAACAAAGCTGGACCAACATTCCAAAGTAGGTATATTTATTGGGTATGTAAATAACATTTCTTACTACAGAGTCTATTTCCCTTCAGAAAATACCACTTTGGAATGTAGAGAAGTTATCTTCGAAGAAGACAAATTTATAGATAACATAGATCAAACGAGATTTGATTTTTATGATCCATTTGTTTCTGAAGTACCTGAACCAAGTGCAGAACCATATGTAGATTTACATGATGACATGTAAGATCCAGGAAGCTCAGCAAAACCAAGGAGAATTCAGCATGGAGATATACCTAAAGAGCTACTTCGAAGATCCTCAAGGCTTGGTAAAAAGCCCATGAGAGAGAATCAACACAACTACCTCGTGGATGTTGTTTTGCAGGAGAACCCGAATCCTATAAGGAAGTTATAGGAGGAAAGGAAAAAGACAAATGGCTGCTAGCCATGCAAGATGAAATAGATTCCATACATCAAAGGAAGGTATGGGATCTCAAACCTCTACCTGAAAGAAGGAAGGCAATCAAGTGCGCATGGATATTTCGATACAAGTTTGGACCAAACGGCAAGATCAATTGATACAAAGCTCAATTGGTGGCAAAAGGTTTTACACAAAAGTATGGTATAGATTACTTTGACACCTTTTCCCGAGTCATCAAAAGGTTTTACACAAAAGTATGGTATAGATTACTATGACACCTTTTCCCCGGTCATCAAACATTCTAGTGTGAGATATATTTTTTCGTTTGCTGTCCAACATGGTTAAATGCAGATATTCTACAAACCTTCCTCAGCAAATGGAAGAACATTCATGCTCTTAAACAGACCCCTGACCATTTGCAAGCAATTGAGGCCAGTCTTTCTTTAGGGCCTATGGCCTATAAGTGGTGGTTAAATCTCCAGGAGACTGGGCAGACTCCCCGGTCATGGAAAGCTTTTGAAGAAGCTTTCCTAAGAGAATTTCTACCAGAGAATGAACTTGATAGAGCCTGGGAAGCCTGGGAAAGAACAGTAATGGACAAGTCCCTCATCCAATATATCTCGCAGTATCGAGAAGCAATTTTAAAGATTAAAAATATGGATGACTATCAAAAAATCAGGGGATTTGTCCGTGGCCTCAAAGATGAATATAAAGTAGAGGTCCAGAGAAACTCGCCTACTACCCTTGAGCAAGCTCTCAGATATGCTCAAATCTATGATGATTCAGTGGGTAGGAAGAGAGCGAGACAGCAACCACTTTCTGAGCAGCTTCCTCAGAAAGACTTTCAATTTAAAAAGAAATTTTTAAAAAGAAAGAAAGAAGATAAATTTAAAGGTGAAGCTCCTCAGAAACGCCCTTCACTCATACAGCCCTTAAAACCAGATGATTTTGAGAAAGCCAAACAAGAACGTTTGTGCTTTGTGTGTATGGGCAAGGGACACACAGTCAGACAGTGTCCCAAGGGGCCTTTCACTAAAAAAGATAAAAAACAAGTTCATCTTGTTCAGACTGTATGTTTCCCCAGTGACTCGGCAGCTTCCGAGATCAAAGTGTATCATGAAGATCATGAACACTGTTGCCAGCTGACCTCTGCAATGCTAGCGAGACCCTTCAGCTTTGGGCCGCATGACCTAGTACGTATGCATGGGAAAGTTGGTAACTAGTCAGTAAGAGTCATGGTTGATGATGGGACAACCCATAATTTCATCAACCACACCCTGGTTAAAAAGCTTAAACTACCAGAAGTACCTAGTCAGCATAGGTACATAGTTTCATTAGCTAAGGGTGAAGATAAAAAAATATGGGAAACTATGGTAAGTAAGTTAAATCTTGGTATTCAGGGGTACCAAGATCAAATAAACTTTCAGATAATGCACCTGGATCGAACAGACATTGTTCTCGGGAAGGATTGGCTCTACAGTTTAGGACCTTCCCTCCACAGAAACTATCAGGAGAACACCCTCAGCTTTCAGTATAAAGCCCGAGAGATCCAGTTGCATGGGGAACATGATGTTCCCAACAGCCCTATGGTCTGCAGTTCAGAGCTCTGTCAGCTAATCGGAGACGAAGACCATCAGGTATTCTTATGTGACTTTCAGTTTATTCCTGAAGTTTCTATTTCCAGTTCTATTCAGCAGAAAATCAGTAAATTAGAAACTTTATTGTCTAAATTTAAAGATGTTTTTCCTGAAGATTTGCCACATGGTTTACCCTCAGAATATTTTGGAACTTCAAATCTTTCTTGGTCTGGCGGGATATTACATACGATTTGTCAAGGAATATGCTCAGATAGCAGTCCCTATGACAAATCTCCTTAAGGGGAAGGGAAAGGAGTTCATTTGGGAGTCCGCACAACAGGAGAGCTTTGATGCTCTCAAAACAGCCTTAGCTACAGCACCAGTTTTAAAGGTCGTCGACCCCAATCAGCCATTTGTGGTCGAAACAGATGCTAGCGACTTTGCAGTAGGCGCTGTGCTAACTCAGGGTGGACGACCAGTTGCGTTCGAGAGTAAAAAACTCGAGCCAGCTCAGACTAGGTACAGTGCCTATGAAAAGGAACTCTTTTCTATAGTCCATGCCCTTAAGACTTGGAGGCATTATTTGTATGGTGCCAACTTTGAGGTCCTGACAGACCATGAGAGTCTCAGATACCTTTGCAATCAACCTGAGCTTAGAGGTCGGAAAGCTCGTTGGGCAGAGTTGAAGCAAGAGTTTGACATGTCTATCAGATATAGGCGTGGAAAATTCAATACAGTAGCAGATGCCCTTAGCAGAATGCCTATAATAAACGAGCTGAGTTTTACTCAGATTCGTAATGAGTTACTCGAGTCCTTGAGAGGGAAATGCCAGCATGATGCATTCTTCTCTATTATCTGGAACTCAGTCCAGAACAGACAGTTACAGACTCCAAAACCAGTTCCCGGGGCTGGTGCCAGTTCATCCAAGAATACGGCAGCTTCCGTTGAGGATGATGATGAGTCCGAGTATACGTCGTCAGATGACGTTGAGGATTCTGAGCCTGTATTACCCAAGCAAACCCCAGTGGTTGAGGGTCAGTTGACTCAAGGATTCAAATGGAAACAGTATTCCATTCAGGATGAGTACTTGCTCTATAGAGATAGAGTATGTGTCCCCAATTCAGAGGATTATAGGCAGCAGGTCCTATATGAATGTCATGACAATCCTAGCGCGGGACACCCAGGCATACAGAAGACCTATGAGCTTCTTCGTAGGCAATTTTTCTGGCCCAGTATGAAAAAGGACGTCCACCAGTATGTAACCAGTTGCCAGAAATGTCAAGTAAATAAAGCAGAGCGTTTAAAGGCAGGAGGGTTGTTGCATCCCTTAGAAATACCAGCTGGTAAATGGGAGAGTATCTCCATGGATTTTATAGTAGGCCTGCCTAAAACCCAAAAGGGTAATGACGCTATATGGGTCACAGTTGACCGTCTGACCAAAATGGCTCATTTTATTCCGACCAAAACAACCGTTAGAGCTCCAGAGTTAGCGAGGTTGTTTGTAGACGGGCTATTTAAATTGTACGGTCTACCTTCCGACATAGTCAGCGACCGGGACAGTAAGTTTACTGGAAATTTTTGGAAGGCAGTATTCCATCATCTCCATACTAAACTTAATATGAGTACCACTGACCATCCACAGACGGACGGTCAAACAGAAAGAGTAAATCAAGTGCTGGAGGATATGCTTCGTGCATACGTTAGCAAGAGGCAGACTAATTGGGAGGAGTATCTCTCAATATTAGAGTTTGCTTACAACAGTACCAAACATTCAGCTACGGGATACAGCCCATTTATGCTGATGTACGGTTTTCAGCCACGCTCACCCACAGCTGTAGGGTTTAAACAAGAAAAAGTTGAAGCAGCCAGAAACTTTTTAGAAGACCTAAACCAGATGATAGAACATGCTAAGCGTAGCATTAGACAATCCCAGGATCGAGCCAGGCATTATGCAGATCCACACAGACGGGATGTGCAGTTCTCCACTGGTGAGAAAGTCTACTTGAGAGTCCCAGTTGACTCTAAAACCCTCAAATCAGGAGTGTGTGCTAAGTTGTCTCCAAGGTATTGTGGTCCCTTTACCATCAGTAGGAGACTAGGCGAGGTCACCTATGAACTAGAACTCCCACACAGCAGTAAGGTTTTTCTAGTTTTTCATGTAAGTCAGTTACGAAAAGCCTTAACCAGATCAGATAATCTGGTAGGGGACAGTGTTCTAGTTCTCCCATTGGATCCTCAACAACCTCCACATGAACCAGAGGAAATTCTTGATAGTAGAGAGACGCAGACTCGTCATACTCTATACCGAGAATATCTGGTTAAGTGGAATGATCAGCCTGTTGAGAATGCCACTTGGGAAAGAGGCAGCGTCCTTCGCAAGATTTTTCCAGACTTTGTCTTAGAGGACCAAGACGGTTCTTAAGGGGGAGGGAGTGTTACGAGCTCGTAACCAGTGCCAAACCCTAGAGAACACAGATAGGTCAGATACCACAGTCAGGGTCGTGTCCAGCGTACATGACCAACAGGGCAAGACAGTGTGAGTAGTGTGCCCCAGCACGGTCCATAGCCATGGCGGGCCTAACACAGCCTAGGGACCCTGTCAGCAGGATAGGGCCCCCAGTTGGGTCCCGACGTGCAGTCGGCCACATCAGTGCCACGTGGCCGACACTTGGCAGTAGCATGCTACCAGTCCTCACACTGGGCTAGGAGGGGCTTACTCTATATCAGGGAGTAGGCAAGGTTGGGTGGATCAGTTAGTGTTTGCCCTGCTGTGGTGTTAGGATCTATTACAAAGGGCCTGGTTCCAAAAGAAGAATAAAGGTTTGAAGTTTCTTGGTTTCACTCCCACTAGTGCTGATCCAAATGTTTATACAA
The DNA here is from genome assembly GCA_029204225.1 of Diphasiastrum complanatum. Lineage (NCBI taxonomy): Eukaryota > Viridiplantae > Streptophyta > Lycopodiopsida > Lycopodiales > Lycopodiaceae > Diphasiastrum > Diphasiastrum complanatum. The sequence goes on along the minus strand of MU834645.1, from coordinate 8,755 downwards.
AGTACCTTAATGGGGAAATAGTAATCATTGGTGTTTATGTTGATGATATATTGATTGCCACTAAGTCCTTAAAAAATATGAAGATAGTCAAGAAGCAAATATCCTCTATATTTGAAATTGCTGATATGGGAGAAGCCAAGGTTTATCTTGGGGTGCAAATTGAATAAGAAAGCTCTAGCTATTTCTTACATCAATCTCTCTATATTTCAAAGCTTCTTGACGAGTTTAACATGCAAGATTGTAAGGGGAAAATGGTTCATATGCCTACAAGAACCATACTATCAAAAGATGATTGTCCTACAACCGGAGGAAAAAGAATAGATGGCTCTTATTCCTTATCAACATCTCATTGGTTCCCTTATATATCTAGCAACTTGGACTAGGCCAGAAATAGCTTTTTCATTTTTCAGCCTTACTCAATTCAATGTTAATCCAAGTTTGAAGCATTGGAAGTTAGCACAGCATGTTTTGAAATATCTCAAATATACTATAAACTATGGACTTTATTTTTCCCATGACAAAAGTATAGAGATTATCACCTATACAGATGCAAGTTGGATGTCCAGGAAGGATGATTCAAAAAACATCTTTGGATGTGTTTGTCTAGTTGCAGGTGCAGCAATTTCATGGGTATGTAAAAAGCAATCAATTGTCGCTCATTCTTCTTGTGAATCGGAATATGTAGCAAAGCATGCAATGAGATCTTATGGATGCAATATATTTCGAACCAGCTTGGTGTCTTTCAAGAAAATCCTTACTTACTTCTCATGGATTCAGCTATCCAACTAATCAAGGATTCAGTATTTCATCCAAGAACTAAGCACATAGTGATGAGATATCATCACATCATAGATTTGGTGAAAAAGCAAATCATCAAAGTGGAGTATGTGCCAAGTGAAGACATGGTAGCTGACATCTTTACCAAACCTTTGGATAAGAGCTTATTTAAAAAGCATCGAGAAGCATTGGGAGTTATTTATTTAATAGGTTTAAGGGGGAGTTGTTGAACTTGTAAACCTAATTAAATAAATGTGACATGGTACATGGTCATACTTGGGTACAAAGTTTTTAAGGCCCAAAGTAGCTTAGGCAAATTTTTTTATAAGCCAAACTCGTGGAGGGCCTTCTTGCATGATGATGCCACTTGTCCACTTGAGTTTGGTAGACCCTCATGCACATGTGCATGGGGGAGAAGAAGTAAGTTTGCCACATATCCTAGTTTGCATGCAACATGCAAGATGCATGCATGACAAATTAGACACATGCAAATAGGCATGCAAATTGCCACATACCTTGGACACTTGGCAATAGCATGCCATGCTTTGTACATACATCATTTCTATTAAATGGAACCTCCACGATTTGGAGAGGAGTGATTTTTGGAATAAGCTTTCATTCTTCATCATTGGATTGTCTTCAACATCTAAATCTTTGTGTAGGAATTCACAGCAGGATCAGATCAGGGAATTCACAAGTTTCTCTCTCATCACTCATCCGATTTGGATAAAATCTGTTACAATCTGATCCATAGTGGAGGGCACTCCTTTTTAGACCTTCTCCCATTCGAATTCTGCTATTCTGGAGGCAGGACAACCATCTAACATTCTGGAGTAGAGCGTTGGACTTGGACCCGGGTTCTTCTATTCATCCTATCTCTTTCATTTATTGTCAGCTTTGGATGGGATCTTTTGCTTGTGGTTTCTCTTGCATAGGCTCTTTCTTTCAAAGTGGATAGAAGTCATATAGAAGCTTATCAGAATCTGTTTTTTTACATATCTGAGGCACCTATTTGAAGTGGCCAACAGGTAGGAAATAGTCCACATCTTGATTCATTCAATAGACGATAAATAAAGTTCAAAGAGAATTGGATTAGGATCATTCTTATGATTTACAACTTGTTGTTCTTTGTGTATTTTAGATGCATGTTCCATTCCTAGTCATGTTAGGCTCAAATAGCATCTCTAGGGTCCTGAATCCAAATTTTGAGCTATTCTAGCATCCTTGATTCTACAGCAGACAAGAGGTGTGCCTAGGTGACAACTCAACACACAAGGTCAAGGGGAAGGGCACAATTCCTATAAAGCTTCCATCAGGAGAAGTCAAAGTCATTAAGAGCATCTTATATGTACCAGGATTTGCTAAAAACCTACCTCAGCAGGAGCTATCACTCAACAGAATATGAAAGTAGTATTTGATGCTACTTTTTGTATTGTATTGTATTTGAATGATAATATGAAGGTTGTGGCCAAAGGATTGCAGGAAGATAATCTATACAGGTTGTACACTTCTATCTCTAGTCAGCATGCTTATGCAACAAAAGGAGGTGATGTGGATAGGTTGTGGCATGAGAGGTATGGACATCTTGGCTACCAAAGTATGCAGGTGTTGAACCAGCATCATATGGTGGAGGGGCATCCAGCCATTAAGTCAAGCTCTTCAGCATGTGAGGCTTGCGCTATGGGAAAGTACCAAAGACAAAAGTTTCCCAAGGAAAGCACCACCAAGGCAGTAGGTATACTTGATTTGGTGCATTCAGATTTGTGGGGGCACCCAAACCAGATCTGCAGAGGGGGCATGTTACTTTATGACCTTTATTGATGACTTCTCACGCAAGATTTGGATTTATTTCTTGAAACAAAAATCTGAAGCATTCAAGTACTTTGTGCATTTCAAAGCTTTGGTAGAAAAGCAATCAAGAAAGAAGATAAAGATGCTCAGGTCAAATGGTGGTGCAGAGTACGTTTGGACGTAATTTGTGGAATTTTGCAAGGCTAATGGAATAAAAAGACAGCTTACAGCTCCTCATACACCTTAGCAAAATGGCATAGCCGACAGAAAGAACCAAACTATTGTGGAGTGTGAAAGGTGCACACTTAAGGAAAAGGGGTTGCCCAACTCTTTTGGGGGCAAGGCAATGCACGCAGCAATGTTTCTTTTGAATAACTAAAGATAGGAAGGCAAGACTCCAGAATAGGCATTTAGCGGCATTAAGCCCAAGGTGGCGCGCTTTTTTGCGAGTGTTTGGATGTACGGCATATGTCCATGTTCCCATGGATGACAAAAAGAAGTTGGATGCAAAATCAACAAAATGTATTTTCTTGGGATACATTAAGGAAAGTAAAGCCTACCAACTTTATGATATCACTAGTAGAAAGAGGATCATAAGTCGAGATGTAGTCTTTGAAGAGGATCATACGCCTCCTGTGAAGGAACAAGAGAAGGAAGGTACGAGTGAGTTCGTCCCAATACTTGATAAACCGCATCCAGAGTCTCAAGATGATCATATGAGTAATCAAGAAGAAGAATCTGAGGAGACTAAGAAGCGGAAGGAAAGAGGCAAAGTTGTTGAGTCCTATTCATCGTCTTCATCACCAACTGCAAGGAAGAAGTTTCCCAAGTGGTATTGGCAAACTGTGCAGGATGGTATAATATTGGATGAGGGAGAAAGCAGCAATCCAGGGGCAAGAAGATCTCGAAGGCAAGCCCACTAGCATGGAGACCAGGAAACAAACTTTGCGCCTATGACCATTATTTTGGATTCACAAAATCCGCATACATTTGACGAGGCAGTAAATGAGAAGATATCGCAACAAGCCATGCAAGAGGAGTATGAATCCATCCTCAAGAATAATACATGGGACTTAGTGAAGTTAACAAAAGAAAAGGTCCTATCAGGTGTAAATGGATCTATAGGACCAAATACAAATTGGATGAGAGCATCGCAAAGCATAAGGCAAGGCTGGTGGCCAAAGGATATGCAACACAGCAGGAAGGCTTGGACTACGATAAGACTTTTGCACCCGTGGCTAAGATGACGTCTATCAGGACGATTTTAGCATTGGCTACATTCTATGATTGGGAGGTACATCAAATGGACGTAAAGAGTGCTTTTTTAAATGGACAGCTGGCTGAAGAAGTTTACATGGACCAGCCACAAGGCTTTGAGACCAAGGGCAAGGAAACTATGGTATGCAAGCTTAAGAAGACCATGTACGGTTTGAAATAGGCACCCAGGGCCTGGTATGGTCGTATTGACAACTATTTTGCCAAGGAGCAATTTATAAAGAGCCATTCGGATTGCAACTTGTATGTGAAGGAGGAAGATGGGAACATCATCTTGATAGTTCTCTATGTGGATGACTTAGTCATCACAAGTAACAATGGGAAGCTGATTGCAAAGTTGAAGGCTCATTTATCAAATGAGTTTGAAATGAAAGATTTGGGTCTAATCCACTATTGCCTAGGTTTGGAGGTTTGGAAAAAGCAAAATTATATGTTTATTTCTCAAGCAAAGTATGCATGTGAAGTCTTGAACAGGTTCAAACATGCAGGATTGTAAACCCATGGCCCCAATATCTTTTTGGTCTTGAGGGGTTTCCATGCCCACCTCTAATTTGATTTTCATAATGTTGGAATCTATCTTGCGTTCTCTCTCTTGTTGTGTCTACTCCACCATAGCTAGTTTTTTTAAGCTTTCATGGTGTGCTTTCTATGTTGTTAAGATACTCCATAGCTAGGCCTTGGATTTTGTCATGGATATGCTGAAACTATTGCATGGAATGATTTTTATGCATGCATGCCACTGACTCACATTGTCCTCTGCCCTCCGGTGGTTAGCTGCACCTAAAAGTATTGTTAGGTTTGGTCAAGTAATGGTCTTGTAACACAAAATGAATACAAAAACCCTTCAAATCTAATGGCATTCAGCCTTATATACTTTCGTTGATTGCTTAACTATCTGTTGTCTCCTAACTAGCCCATTAACGCACCTTGGATGGCCTTTGAGTCTTTAAAGCTCTTTTTGGCCCTTTAAGATTGAATATAATGCTATTTATCCATTGTTATGGCTAGAAATTGCCAACATAAGACAAATGGTAAATTCTGAAGGGAGAGAAAATGTTCTTTTCCCTGATTGGTACACAAGGCTAACTAACCCAAGGCTAGGTGATAGATTGTTGTATATGGAGCTATAAACTGTTGTATATGGAGATATCATGTGTCGTGTGTCTAGGTTTGACATGTGCATAAGAGTGCCTAAAAAGAACCTATATATATAGGAGTAGGTCTCTCTGATGCCAGTCATCATTCTATTGGTTCTTGGGAGACGCGAAAGTTGGCATAGAGTCATGCAAAATTAGTTCTACACCCTCAACACCATAAAATTTAAATCCAATTGGTAGAACAATCATTATGCAAGTTTTTACAGAAAGGTAGCAGAGAAAAACAAGTCAAAGAACTAGACTGCAATGTGACCGGTAATCAAGGAGACATTAGGATCCATAGAAGGAAGCGCAAGGGGATCCTCTTGATCCATCATCCAAAAAGACAACTACAGCTTGTTGTCACAATCTTCCATTTGTTCTAAAAAGCACGTAAAATCTCCTTGGCTGGAAAGCAAATCTCCTGACAGGAGATGCTGGAGGAAGATCCAAGCTCGGAGCTCCTGCTCTCTCTTCCAGCACCTACTTATCCTTTATACTTGCCAACCTTCAAGGAAGATACTATTCACTATGAAAGAAGTGTGTGCCTCCTCTCTCCCTATACTGTGTAGAAAAGTGGAGAAGTAAAAAGAATCGTTCAATGCACTTAAGAGATGAGTGATGTCTGATTTTGCTGATTTGTGTCATGAAACTGTTTGTTCATCCTCCAAAATTACAATAAAAGGAATGAAAAACCACAATTATTTATCTAAATTGCAACATAGGGAGTCAAAACAGAATCCGGATAGGATAAGAGTTGTACTACACACTGTAATACAGGCCAGACAATAGGAAAAATTCCAAGCATGATGGAAAAGAATAAACTTTCACAATAACACCACGATAGAAGAGGTTCCACTAAAGACCCTCTTGTCTACCAACCCATTAGTATTTTATGCTCAATAATTCCTCCTTTTTCTGAAAATTGTCGGGTACAAGATGTTCGTAGGACAGTTCATGGTGTAAGTTGTAACTTATGAAAATTTACAGTCATACTGACACATCTTTCACACCATGTCAAGAAGTTCATTGAAACTAAACCCTTGATCTTGCTAGAAAAAAAGTATGATTGCATGGAAGCTGAAAAACGTTTCAGACATCAATAGTCATCTATAGCAATCAAAACTCTGAAGAACGAAACGAGTAAGTTGCTGCTCTACAGCTGAAAAAGATCCCCGAAATTCTTATAGGATCGATGTGAAAGAATATACACACACGCGCGATGTACATTGAATTTTCTCGCTTTTCCATTTGAATTAAATATATCAGAACAGACCTTAACAAATCGCCCATGAGCCACCAGCCATAACCTCTTCAACATCCCTGATCTCCCGAGGACATTTAGTCAAATTCTCACAACCATTTGCCGTCACAACGACATTGTCCTCGAGTCTCACGCCCCCTGAGCCCCTCAATCGTTGAAATGCCTCTTTATTGAAGAATTTGGCGGTTTCACAATTTTCAAGTGCAGGGATCAGTAACGCCTCTATAAAGTAGCAGCCTGGCTCCACTGTAATCACCATACCTTCTTCAAGAATTCGGACTGTTCTGAGAGATCTTAGTCCTGGTGCATCTATCCTTTCCATACCTTTTGGATAGCCCCCTGGATCATGTGCATCTAGACCTAAAAAGTGACCAAGCCCATGGGGCATGAAAACTGCTCCAAGATGTCTTTGCATCATTTCTTCCTCATCTCCCTGTAAAAAACCCGCATCCTTGAGAGCTCCAAGAATCTTTTTCTCTGCTAATCTGTGCATATCAATCCAGGAAACACCAGGCCTTATTTCGGAAATAACAGCTTTTTGAGCTTCAAGAACGGCGCCATACACCACACGCTCATCGTCCGTGAATTTTCCTGTAATAGGGAATGAGCAGGTTATGTCTGAACAGTAACAGTGATATTCGGCTCCCATGTCCAGCAGTGCCATATCACCATGCAGCAAGGTCCGATCATTTGGAGCTGCGGCATGGCCGTAATGGAGCACGGAGCTGTTTTCCCCTGTGGCACAGACGCATGTATATGCAGTGTATCGACAGCCACCTTGCATGTACACGTAATGCAAAAACGTGCTTTCCAAATGATACTCTTTCATTCCTACTCTCGCAGCTTTCATCACAGCCACATGCGCGGCAGAACTAACATTATTCACATACCGGAGTAGATCTAGCTCTAATTTTGATTTGTGAACACGGCATTCAACCAAAATAGGGTGCAATGTATCGAGATCAGTATTGAAATGTTCAATCCCTTTGAACGACGCTGGCTTGCTGGTCTTGTTGCTGTCTGTATTAAGACCATAAAGGAGATACAAAAGATTCTTTGGATCAAACCCTTGCAAGATCTGAACCATCTCGTCCACATAATAAGCTGCGTCGACTTGATATCTCTCCTTAAAATAGGAGGGAGGGTGGATATCCCCCAGCCAGACTGCGTATTCCGGATCCAGCCGTGGAATAAACAGAACAGCCTTTCCTGAAGTCAGATCAAGGGCACCATAGAACCCTGGCTCCCTTACTCCGAACAGGTAAGCAAAGAAGCTCTCTTGCCTGAATAGGTCCACGTGATCTGTGCAGTAGCGAGGCTGTTCCTCTCCGCCTTGCAAGAGGACAACTCCCGAAGCCGACCCTGATGAGGCCATGGCCTGTCGCAGCTTAGATCGGTTCTGTGCATGCATTTCCATCAGCAACTCCAACTTCGGAGCCTCCATTGCTGGTGATTGTGTGTGCTTGTGACTGGAATTATAACACACTAATTATAAAACCCCCTTTTATCTCGGTGATTGCTCCGATTCCAACAACTGATGCTTTCTTCAAGAATTGCCCTCACATAAATGCTGTATTCTGATTATTACATAAGCTATATGTAAAGCTCTTTGCCGTGCTCTGCAATGGAGCCGTTCTTGAACATGAACTCTGGATGAATACAAGAGCAATCTGTGCTTAGCACGCTCCTTCCCTTGGATAGCTTCTTTTCCAAATCTTATTGATTACGCTATGCTATGAATTTTGAGGTTTTGTTTCCCATCTCGAAAGTTCTGTGATTAATAAATACCTCACAAAACACCAGGAAAATTATACAGAGCTGGAATTCTGTATAGATACATGATGCTGTTTGCACACTACCATGAACAACTGCAGAGGTGTGTGTGCATGAGCACAAACAGATTTTTGTTCCAAAAGCAAAGCAAGCTTGCTGCAAATGTTCCAAAGAAAGCATATGGCATTTCACCATGCCTGCGTAGTTAACCATCAAAATACATGGCAGGGCGTAGATTAATTTGCGAGCAATGTGCCAAATGAGCGAATTCACGAACAAAATATCTGTCTCAAGACCCCACTCTGTGCTGCGCAAGCGCAGGAGAGGAGAATTGGGTGAGAGGCATGAATCATGTGTTGGTTCAGCAGAAATGTTTGAATATGAAAATAGTGTGGATTTGGCGACAATTCACGAATATATCTTTCATGGAACGACATCCCCTGGGGGAGCCTGCATCTTCAGAGCAATGCCCCATTTTGGCCCCACCTTCACCACAGCCACACATTGTCTTTTTTGGATGCCTCGGTGCCATGTGTCCAGGCAGCCAAAATATATCCCATAAGTGATTATATGAAATTTTTGAGAGGGGATATATATGCAAACTGCACATATGTTTCGAGTGTGTGTGTGCTCATGTGTGCACTGCCCGGTGTTGCTTGCTCTCTGCCAACACCTCTTTTTTTAATATTTAAATATATTTTGGTTGGGACTTCTTTATTAAGAGATTGACACGTGGTCT
>MU834644.1:0-45391 GCA_029204225.1 Diphasiastrum complanatum | reverse complement strand
CCCTGGATGAATAAACAGATAGTGGAATTTTGATAATGACTGGCCATCTTACCAAATCGACTATGTTTATTTGGATAAAGACTAAGTAATTAGAGTATCTGGTTAGGCTTTACGGATTACCAAAGTGACATTATGAACCTTTGCGATTTGAAGTTCACTGGTCACTTTTTGCGGCCGTATTTGCTAAACTAGAGATGATTCTAAACTTAAAGTTCTTCTGATCATTGGTGTAGGGTCGAAGATCTTGCGTAGTATAGCCCTCCCGCCTGTCAACAAGGGTTAGATCACTGGATAGGTACCTAACTATGCATAGATGCTAATTTTGGTTTGTTTCCTACTTCCTCCCTAACTCTATTCACCACTAACACTACTCTCCCTTAACTCTATTCCTCTACAGTAACATTCATCATGATTTGGGTGAAGGAAAGGGATAGAAAAGGAGAGAGAGAGAGAGAGAGAGAGAGAGAGAGAGAGAGAGAGAGAGAGAGAGAGAGAGAGAGAGAGAGAGAGAGAGAGAGAGATATGAGATGGAGGTTAGCTCAAATGCTCAATGTCATTGCTTATGGAAAAACCTTGACTAGCATAACCAAAAAGCATGGGAAATGAAAATAACAAGCAATCACAACAATAGCATGAGCAAGATTGATTAGCAAATGAGGATGCTTGAGCTCTCAAAATGGTAGAGTCTCCTCCTCTCTATTAAGCATAAAAATAGTGTACAAATGGTGCCTTTTTATAAAATGGGGAAGGCCCTTGCCCCTCAATCCTATTGGCTAATATTCACATTGATCCTATCCATTCATCTTGGACCCAACTTGATCCAAGGGTCCACAAAAAATACATTGGAAATCACAAGATTCATGTGAGTCCAAAATTGGACCCAACTCTAAAAAGTAAACTCTAAGTTTAGTATTGACTTTGGGCCTCAAGTTTTATTTTAATTACAAAGGGCACAAGACTATTATTTTATTTGCAACTTCACTTGTGTGCTCATTGGGCCATGGGCTTATACACGCAGGATGCCATGCCCTCGCAACACATTTTATTGGATGATTTTATTTATTTACACTTTGTTGGGAATACCCCCAACAAGACCCATAGCCTGAAGTAGTGCCGGTCCCTCGGCACTCTGCCGGTTCAGTATAGCGTTTTCTTCGCCCGCCTTTGCTGGATCAGGTAGGTGGTGACGTCCTCCATAAAGTTGAGGTGGTCCAGTTTCTTCAAGTCCTTGGACGTGTGAAGGGACTTGTGGACTCCTCACAGCCAATCTTGGTCGACCCATGTTTGGAATCTGCGTGTCCATGGATCGCCCAAAATCGCAGCTCGGTAATACACACGAGCGATTGGCAACTGATCTTGGACTTTGTCTGATTAACGTCAAAGAATATGGATGGGAGAAAATTGTCTCATTTAGTCTCGATCCCCATTAGATGTTCGAAGTCTCGGGCGTAAGTGGCTGCCACGCGGACTGTTGGATCAGGGCAATTGATATAATGGTTTGCGAACGCAGTGAGAGCCCTTCTGGCATCTACATCCGTAGTCCACCCAAATTTTGACTGTATGATCAGCCAATTAAAATTATGAAGTGTGACCTTATCCAGAGGGGTGCCGCATTCCGCCCATTTGGATCTTCGTGTACATGGCAAGAAGTGTGCGTTCACCCATATTATCGTGGACTCGTCATGTAGGCCCTGATGGTCGCAGAGTCTCTTTCGAACAACTGGTGACGCCACTCTGGTTGTGGTTGGAGGGCAGGTAATGCTTGCAGTTCTTCGTCCTTTATGATCTGAGCTGAAAACGATATCTACCAGCCACCTCTTGATGACTCGTGGGGATACTTTGATAGGAATTCGTTGATTTTCTCCTCCACGGACTTGGGTCTTTGGACGACCCGGCTGGCAGATATCGTGCGCGAACCTCTGGATGATGTGGCTTGGCTTTGGCTGGTATCTGCGCCTTGGCCCTGGTCTCACGTCTCAGCAGCCATATCTCTTTGCCCTTGATCTTGGCCTTCAAACCCTTGATCTTGGTTAAATCCCCCTACTGCCTGCTAGCTTTGGTCTTGGCTGGTACTGGCCTGTGCAACATAAAAAATTGGTGGCGGTGGAAGTACCACGGGGGTGGGCTGGGCCTTCGTGTCCATGAATTTTTGACACACCTTGAGGGCTTGCTTTGCCTGGGCGAGCTCGTGAGTTGCACTTGTCCAATATTTGTTGAACTCTGTCTGGTAGTTGTTTAAGGTTTGGCTATAAACCTGCACCTGACGCCGAAGAAGATCCATTCCTGATTGAGAAAGCGGCCTTGAGTCTGGTGCAGGTTGAGCTAACCAGACGAGCTTTTCATCTTGTAGGGCTTTGACCTCCGTCCCCAGACATGTATTCTCTGCTTCCAAAAGGTTTATTTGCGTCTGGATGGGAGCAAGTCATTGGGACGCTTCAGATTGAAGCTCCCGCACCTTTGTGGAGGCCTCTATCAACGCTTTGGAGAGGCTTTGGATATATTTGTTGAGGCCCTCTTCCTTCTGCTGCAACTTGGCAATCTCCTGATGCCCTTCTTGTTCATGTTGGTGCATTAGAATCAGTTCGTGCTGCATCTTGGTGAGGTCTGGTCGTAGCTGTGTGTTACTCGTCGCCAGGTGTAGTACCCTACTTTCCAAAATGGCTTTGGCCGCTACCGCATCTAGGATGTATTTTCCCAGAGTCTGGTACGCCGTCGTTAGGCCTGTGGGAGCAACTGGTACACTGGCACTGATAGGGGCTTGTGTTGTATCGGCCCCGACGACTTGTGGAATACCATCGTCATTATCTTCCATCAGGTTCTCATTGGACCTGGTGTCATCTGGGGCGGTAGGATCAGCCCGATCTAGTGATGGTACAAAAATTGTTTGAATAAATGCGTCATCAAGCAACGGTTGGTTTCCCTCGGCAACCTTTGGTGGTGAAGCATGTGGGGTTTGAGAAGCAACTGTGGAAATAGGGGTGAGGATAGTTTGTCCGAATGAGAGGATGGGAGGAACAAAGGGAAACTGAAGGGTGGTGTGGAGTATGGAAGAAGACGAAGATGGAGTAGAAAGGGTCTAGCGTGGGGGTGAAAAATTGATGACTTGCATCCACGTCAGAGTGTCTGGAGACAATTAAGAATCAGAAGGATTGAACGGAATCGAAGCAACGGTGGCGGCAGGAGTGATGGAGGATGCGATGGTGATCGACGGAATAGTGGATAACGGAACAGAGATAGGAATCGTATCAACAGAGAAAACGGGGGTGGTCACAGAAACATATGTGGATGGAACAAGAAGAGAGGTAGCGACAACAGAGATCGGAGTGGGGGGTTGCACGGATAAAGAAGTGGCAGTGGTTAATGGGGTGGTTAGTGCGGTAGTGGAGGCGCGTCTTCGGGTAGCAGGTGGTGTAGAGGCAGCGCCATGCATTTGTTTGCTGGCCGTTGTGTTAATAACTGCAGGTTGGGAGGAGGTGGATGCTTGAGATGGCGGATAAAGGGGTTGGATCAACTTTTACAGCCTGTTCTCTGTTCTCGAAGGTGAGTTTTCCCGTACTCCAGTTGTGTACTACTTGCGCAGTCCTCAACCATGGTTCAAATTTTGCTTTAGGACTGGACACTCGTTCGCTATATGGTTTTGCGTGCACACTGAACACCATACATTTTCCCGTCTTGGATACTGCAGCTGGTTTGGTTCCGGTTGATGTTGCATTATTGGTATAGCTCCCTGTAAGGCTTACAGTTTCTGGTCAAACTGAGTTGCTCCATCTACTGTTTGTGTAATTTTGTCATTTGCTCCAATAGCAATTTTGTGGATAGAGCAGATGAGTTTGATGATGATGATGCTAATGAGGGAGTAGGGGTGTGGGTGGATGGATTTTCGCCGTTAGATCTCTCATCTTCTTCTTTGATGGCATCTTCCATAGCTTCTTGCAAAGTAGCGTACTGCTCCCATTGTTTTAGTTCTCTTCTGATGCTTCGCGGTAGTCCGGCTAGGAACCACATGATCACCGCGTGATCGGGAGTTAGGACTGCACTACACTCGGATCGTAAGTGTTTGACCTGCTCAATATAGTCCTTGACCCTTTCTCGTTTTCCCATCTTGACTTTGCTTAGTAGGAGGAATGGGTCTTCCAGAAACTTTCTTAGTAAAAGCGCATAGTGAGAGCTGCTTTAACAGCTTCCCAGATAAAAGATTTTCAGCCATAGGAACTTGGTGCCGGTTGGATTCTGGTCACAGTGGCGCCGGGAGTGGCGCCGACGCCATTGGTGTCGGGAGCAGCAGGGGCATTGCTGGCGCCGGGGACAATGCTGGCGCCAGTGGCGCCGGAAGTAAAGGTTATGAAGATAGCTTTACAACATCCACCCCACCTTTATAAAATCTGATGTCCTCATCAGATGTCAGATTAAAGTAAAGGTGTCTCCCAATCAAAATAACTATACATTTAAGCTACTTGGCACAATACTCAATTTACTGGCCACTTTTTATTAACATTGAAGCTGGCACACCACAAGTCGGAGGCTCAGCTCTTTGTATTGAAAAATTACATAACTTGAAAATATCTCTTTGTCTGAGAAAAGTGTAGATTTGATATCACTTTCGTAAAATTCAAGAACCTTATTAACTGGTGACAGAGGCCTTTCTTTGAAATGTTCGCCCCTGTCACTTCTGACTTTCGACTTTGGAACTCCTTTAGGCTCCTGATTTGTCCTTGACGCACTTTGTGTTGAGCTCCCTGAGCTCCAGATTTGATCAGTTCCGTAGAGGTATCAAGGCTCCCTGAGCCAAAGGATTTATCGTTTGATTGCCCACTTTATGGTCCACTCCGTGCCTTGTTGCTTCTGCACCTTGATTTCTCTCCTTGTCCCAGTCTGATCTTGATACTTTTCCATCTTGGCTCTTTAAGGTAGGCAAAGATTGAGTACTCCGCAATGCACCTCTCACTTAGCTTAAAGTAGCTCTTTGAATCAACCCAAATGTAACCATTGACCTCGTGGAAAGCCAAAGGGTCGCACCAGTTTGATCCGCATACGAACTATCTCTTCGCGTTTGTTTGAAGCACCATGTCCGTCGCGCAAAACTTGACTTTCACAATTCCATCATTGGTCAGTTGCCTCACAATCAAAACAAGAAGTGTACATCAAGCTTGGCTTCAAGTAGCTCTCTTCAACGACGGTCCTATTTCATGGAACAGTCGTAAGCAAACCTCCATCGCACTTTCTTCTACTGAAGCAGAATATATTGCTGCTTCTCAATCTATTAAGGAAGCATTTTGGTTGAAAAATTTGCTGTCAGATGTCAATCTGTATTAGAACAGCCCTACAATGTTATTTTTTGATAATCAAAGTGCTATTGCCTTATCGGCCAACCCTAGATTTCATTCTAGGAGTAAGCACATTGAGATCAGATATCACTACATCAGGGGCAAGGTTCTCGACAGAGAGGTAAGCTTAACGTATTGCAGAACGCAGGACATGGTTGCAGACATCTTCACGAAAGCACTCAGTGTTAATGCACACAACAGATTTTGTGCATTGCTCAGTATGAAGATCAAGGCATTCATGGATCCAGATTAAGGGGGGGGTGTTGGATTTATTCCCTCTAGCTCTCCTAAATCCCATTTTAATCTGCCTCCATTCATGCTGCATATTTACTAACGTTGTCACGCAGTCTGCATATTTACATGCAAATTTGCACAGACGAAGAAAAGGCGAAAGAATCGCGACATTGTGTTTCTACACAGTTTAAGGTGATAGGCGAAAAGGGGACACTATCTTACAAAATGTCAAAAGTGCCCTAAAATCTAAGGCACCCTGTAAATCTTATCCTAAGGCCATTCGTAAGAGTGACGCACTTTTTGCATCATCACCAACGTTTACTTCAGCACTAGCTGACGTCGCACCCTTTTCACGCTCACCTCATGCAGTTGCGCTAACAGATTGGACAATGATTGCAGCCACCCATGATCTCCTACAGACAGCACATCCACTTTGTACTTTCACATCTACGCACCTGTAATATTATGTAATATATATATACTGGACACCATTCGTGTAAAAGATGATGAAAGGAGCAAAATATCAAATGTGTGGACCATGTTCTCACATGTAGAAAAAATAAAAAATAGTTTATGATGTTTACTATAGGGGTATCACGTAAGTTTTTATGTCAAGCATCTTGGTGTAGAGTTGTGATAGGGCCAAAAACTGGCATAGATGGCAAATTGGTCAAATCCACATGTAATACCTCTATTGAGCCAAAATTAGTTTATCATGCAATCTCGAGGTAATATAGGCTTGTGACACTTGTGTTAATGTAATTTGATGAGTGATCAAATCAAAGTGTTGGCTTTGGTCAAGGGGTCCAATAGAAATTGAGAAATCCTTCTCTTCTTAGCATGCTTAGAAAAGTGTTAGTAACAATCTAAAGAAGATTTAAGCCAAGTAGGTAAAACCCCTTATTGTTAAGCCTTGGAATCCAAAGAAGCGAAGGGCTAAGAAGGGCATTGTGCTCACAATTAGCCAAGAAGAGGACTTAGAAAAAAAAAAGAAACTATCCATTAAGCTTGCATTAGCTTAGTTGAGTTTTTTAGAACTTATTTGTTGTTTTTAATCCTCTTACCCTACACTTTCAAGCTCAATATTCATTAAGTATTCCCCCCGACACAAGGCCTACAAGTTCTACAACCCCGAAACTGGAAAGACATATATCTATTGAGATATTTTCTTTCTAGAAAAATAGTTTCTTGATCCAAAGAAACACTCTACAAGCATTTTGGACCTTCAGTGAGGAACCATAGACTATCCATGAGGCACTATCAGATCAAAATGCCCATCAAAGGCAAGCAGCAATGAACCAAGAATATCATTCCTCGATGAAAAATGAAATTTGGATCTTGACTAACCACCCTCCACCAAGAAGGAGAATCATTGATTGCAAATGGATCTTCAAGAGGAAGTACTTGAATGGATCCACCTATAAGTGGAAGGCAAGATTGGTTGCCAAGGGGCTCTCACATTTTTTGAATTTTAACTATATTTAGACCTTTAGTCTAATGGTCAAGAGATCACCTCACTTCTTGCCATTGCAGCTTTTGAAAATCATCAAGTCCTTAACAATCGCTTTTTTAAAATGGGTACATTCAAGTGGAGATATACATGAATTGGCCTGAAAGGTCTATTGGTTGTTGTTTGCTAGAAAATACTCCTATATGAAAACTCTTCTACTTATAGAGCTTAAATGTGCTTTAAGTTTTCTCCACATAATAAAAGCCAAAATGATATGTTTAACCAATGTGGAAATGCTCTTTACAATTTACCTAAGGTTCAAAGCTATTGATTGATAACTAGCACTAATGGCTTCGTAAGATGACATAGTGAGATGTCTGGATAGCCTTGAATACATCATCTTTTTTGAAATACTCATACTAAATGGCAATAATCAAGCAACAAGGATGATACTCTTCACATAACTTTGTTCAAAAAGAGAAACACAAAAGTCCGTATATTAAGAACATTGCAACTTGCAATAGATTTACATCTGATAGCTATTGAGAGTATTTGTTGACACCTGCAATTCCCATCAAAAATCCTTTGTTCATATAGACACGAGTGAGTTTGTTCCCCTCCATGCAATCTGCTAGTTTTAGATGATATAGTGACAATAATTAGGACAATGATAAATCTTGCATAATTAGGACAATGATACTAATATGAATGACACTTTTTTTTCTTGTATGGCATTGGATATGTCTTGTACTTTCAAGATTGGATGTACTACTAGTAGGTACACGTGCACACACACACACACACACACACACACACACACACACACACGCACACACACATTGTAGCTATTACTTTGATGACATGACTTCCTTACTTGGTTGATACACTTCCTACATGAAAAAGAAAAAGACCTTAAGATGATGTTGATACACCTATCAATTGTGTAAGTCCGAAAGTGAGGCATAACTCTTTGATTGCATGAAAATGTTTGTATGAATGCTTCAATTATGAGTTAATAAATTTCTCTCCATATACTTGTTTGCATAAAAATATTGGTGTGAAAGCCTCAATTTTGAGTGCTTATGTTAAAACAAGACACTTTATAGACTTATCTTGAATAGTTTTCTACACTAGAAATAAAATATCATTGAAGTCTATAAAAAAAGAGGGGTAATATGAGGATAAAATGTGTTAATTGTGGCACTTCTAACATCATAAAGTGCTTAAGAGAACATCTACCCATGTTTTTACCTCATTCAGGACCCGTGTTTTTACTTCATTCAAGATCCGTGTTTTTACTTCATTCAAGTCTAAGTTGTGTTTTTACTTCATTCAAGATTAAGTTGGTACATCTACATTACAAAATAGGTTTTTTGGACCTCAAATAATTTTTAAAGGCTACGTGAAAGCCTTTACGATTTTTTGACTATTTGGAATGCTAACCACCATCTTGCATTATGACTTGTTTTTACAGTAGAATTTATTGGTGTTGCATTTGTGCCTTTGTTTCTCTATTTGAGTGGAGATGTGCCATTGTTGCCTTTGATTGATGTTCCATTGGCTTGTTCGTGAGAGACAAAGGATGTCATTGTTGTGGCTTGCTTTCTAGGTTATGAGTGACTTTATGCTAATATTGTCTCACAATGTTGTATAGGCTCAATTGAGTCCTTGGTGGTTGCAATTATAGCCCAATGTTGGATAAGCAAAAGCATGGGCTTTGTACTAGCCTATATTGTGAGATGTTTTAGCTATGGGATGTGGTTGAAGCCTAATAGGTTTGTGTTGCTTGTGACTTATTTTTGGAGCTCTTGGTTATTGATTTTTGGTGATGCTTGTCGCCCAGATTACTTCACATTGGTATTTCATTTGAGTTGGCAATTGCCATATTTGTGCATTGTTTCAACTCCGCTGTTCTCATTGTGATCAGCTTGTGATGGCCTTTTAAAAGGAGGGTGCTTCAAGTTCGAATGGCTGTAACAGTTTTGGTTCGACATGTATGCTCTTTGTCTTTTTTGTCTTTGTCATTGTCAGTGGCTCGAGCTATTTGTTGGATTGGCTTATCTAGCTCATGCTTTTTCATTGATTGCCTTGGCTGTGGCTTGCTTGTTGGAGCCCACGGTGCTTAGTGTTGATGTTGTTTTTTATTGCTTTTGGTGCTTTTCTATGGAGATGGTAACTGGTATGGTGACGCAATTTGGATTACCTAGCTTTGTATTGGCTCGCCTAGTGAGTACTAGATTTGAGCTTTGCGTTCCCTTGTTTTAAACAGCTGTGGCTTAGTGGGTTATTGCCTTTGTTGTGTTTTTGTGACCTTATAATTAAACTCCTTGCAACAGCAAAAAGAAAAATTTACTTTCGATAAAAAATACAATCTATCATCATTTTGTGTCACAACCAAACATGATATGTACAAAAATGTTTTGAATCATTAAATAAAAGCAGTATGGAGCGCTAACACACATTCAATTCATTTCAAATTCATATATAGTTGCAAGTTAATGTACATCACACCTAAACAAAAGCGACGATACAACTTCTAAATCACTTAATATGCATCTTAGACATGTATACAAAACCATTACGATACTTCGTTGTCACGTAAATCACTGTTCCGAATGTCTTTTTCAAAGCCATAAGGCCGAGGTTCAACTTGTGGAAGGTCGTTGGAGGCCCATAACGATTATGCATAATTTCAGTTTAGCTCTTAGCTACTGTCAGAGGAGGGAAGTTTGCCTTATGAAGAGATAAAAAAAATCACTTTATCAAGAGATTAAAAACTCACAAGAAGACTTGTTGGGATGGGCGACCCAAGCTATGGCTTCCAATTGCGTTGAAAATCATTGAGAATTGAGATAGATCCATGCAAAATCCATGTGGAAGGGCATAGACAAGAGAGTGAAAGAGAGAAACCAGTGAATTGGTCACGTGCGCTCCCGTGGAGAAGAGCAAGCACTTAGTGCTTCTAAGTGTTTAGCGAACCTAAGACATGGCACATAATCGTTGATCAATAGTGGAGATTCAATGGATCCAAACTAGTTTTGGCCATTAGATTTTGCTTTTCTAAGCAACCTTTCAAATGAAGGGGTCCTCCATACACACTTCAACTTTAATAAAAGTTTTCCAAACTAGTTTTGGCCATTAGATTTTGCTTTTCTAAGCAACCTTTCAAATGAAGGGGTCCTCCATACACACTTCAACTTTAATAAAAGTTTTCAAGTTGCAATGTTTAAAAGACCCTGATATAAAAAGTAGGCCTTTCTTCTTTAAGTTATTTCAAGGTGAAGTTTTAGTTCAAAAAACTTAAAAAATTCCTTATGGGCTATAATGCCCCGATTTTAGCCAAATGAGGTATTGTGACCTCCAAACAAAAAGCACTTGAATTGTACCTACAAATACGGTACACAAAAATAAAGTGAACCATCTCATCATGAAATATGTAATGTTCTAGATTTAGTCTTTATCCACATGAGATTTTCCTCTATAGCTATTAAACTTGGGAGCAAGCTGACAAATCAACATGAAATTGCACTTGTTTTCTAATGCTTTTCAAAAGAATTGCAAAAGAATTATAATTTTTTAACACTTCACGGTTCTCTTTTTTTCTGGAGGTCATCTCTCTCAGCCCACCAGGAAAATGCGAGAACAACTGGGTGCAACATCGATTGATCTAGTAACAAAATGATATAATTATAGATGTTTCAAAGCTCGTCCAAGATCTAGAGTAAATGATTGCAAATTTTGATGGGTTAAACTATACGTGTAGTTATGGCCTTGGTACGAGCATGAGGCCTACGTACCACATGAAACCACACACTATATGATGTAAAGTAAATTTGGTTAATAGTCACTAGATGTAGTATAAAGGGCCATGTTGTGCATGTAGGATGACACTCAATGTAATGACCCAACGGAATTTGAATTACATCAACCTGGTTAATAGCTAATAGATGTCTTTGTCAAATGGGCCATACTGTACACATATGACATTGAGATGTAATGACCTCATGGGGACTTCGAATTTTAGGTTTGTGTCAATAGTAGTAGTGATAAGATATTGTGATAATGATCTCAAATATGAAATGTCTATTTTAACTAAGTTTGAGTTACAAAATGAAAATTGTTTTGGTTTTATATGGAAAATGCTTTTTCTTGCAAAAGGCTCAAGAATTTTGCATACATGTTAATCAACTAGTGGTCATTATATACAACATATACAAAGCTAAGCTCCTTAAATATCAGTCACTAGAAAGTGGTCGGGATTAGAGTCTACAGTTGTCAATAACTATACCCATACACCCCAACGCCCTAAAAAGTGGGATTAGAGTATACAGTAGTCAATAACTATACCCATACACCCCAACGCCCTAAAAAGTGGTCGGAATTAGAGCCTGCACCAGTCAATAACTATACCCATACACCCCAAGGCCCATGGCTCTAGAATTTTGAGACTAGTTTATTGTTTTGATAGTTTATTAGATATTCTTTTCTTTTTTGGGGGGCGACTTGCTTTTGGTTTAATGTGGAAGAGGAATGCGAGCAGCGAGGAGCAGTCTGGCGATGCAGTATATTCAGCTTCTCCTTGATCAATAACAAGAGTACAGGGGCGATGGCGATGGAATGAGCTCGCAAAAACAACGAGAAATGATGTACACAAACATCTTCAGACTGGTCAGTTTCCTCACTGAAACCTTTCCTATTGTAGGGTTTTCCCTCCTCACCTCTCTCTGCGTAATGTTTGGCTGGGGGCTGTTTGATTTGCCTTGTTTTGAGCAGCAATGCATTCAAAAGTTTTGATGGATAGGGGTTGGAACTTGCTGCAGGGAGGCCTGCAAACTGTTTCGTGGTTTCAGCTGCTGCCGGAGAGCAAGGACGAGAATGCAGCCGGAGCAAGGCAAGCAAAAAATAGATGGATAGGTTTTGGCATGATTTAGTTTATTAGAAAGCAGCGTGTATATTGAGCCAAAATACGTTTCGTTTTTCTGAAGAATTCCGGAAGAGTTTGGATATACGGGAGGAGCAAAGCAAGTGTTGGAGGCACACCTTCGCTTACAGAATGAAGGCCAACTTAGCGCTTGGACTGTTTCCCCGGAGCAAGGCATGCCCTAAATCTTTATAACTTCTCACATGTCTGATAACCTTCAACAATCAGCTAATGTCTGGTGCTCGAGTGAATTCGTGTAACTCAGCTAGAAAAAGATGTTTATTGCTCTTCCTTTTTCTGGATTTTATATGCAGAAGCAAACGTCAAGTTGTGGCTTTTTCTCCCCGGTCGACAGGAAAACGGAACTACTACCGTACAGCCTGTCTTAGCTGGTCTCGTGGGTAAGAGCACTCTCTGTCGCTGCTTCAGTGAACTGCAGCTAATATTTTTTTCTGTACTAACAGTACCTCAGGGTGGTTTAGCAATTTCAGTGAAGGTTGAAGGATAAACATAAAGTTCAAGCGCAATTTATGGATGTCGCTGCATCAGTGAACTGCAGCTAATATTTTTTTCTGTACTAACAGTAACTCAGGGTGGTTTAGCAATTTCAGTGAAGGTTGAGGATAAACATAAAGTTCAAGCGCAATTTATGGATTCTGATCTGATAGTAGGGTGCACAAGGGTGCTTAAAGGAATGATAGATATAACGCCCGACTACTTGGATGTTAACCACGTGCTAAAACCTGCCACTTGAAAAATTGTAAATTGCTTGGTGCTGCAAATGGGCAAAATTTGAAAATATCTAACAACGTCCGGCCTAAAACTCCACTACCCCTTCCAGAGATGGGGGCAGAGTTTTTTTTTTTTTTTCTTTTATTTTTTTTCAGTCATCCTTTTAGTCAAAAACCAAAAAAAAAATCTAAAAAAAAGATAGGTGCCACCACGGCACGTGTGCTGTTGTACGGCACCTGCTACGGCACCCAGGCTCCACAACACCTGTGCCGTGGGGAACTTTGATATATATATATATATATATATATATATATCATAGATGCTTGCCACGTTCCGGAATGCATCCCGGAACACGTTTCTTTTGCAACTCTTTTTATGTACTGTAGGAGCCTACAAATCCCTGATAATACCTAAGTATTGCTGATGCATTGATTCACTAATTCACAGGGACGGGGGCCTGTGCTCATCAAACTGTCATGACCATGTTATTTGGAGGGCGTTTGCAAATCGTTAGAGCTATGGATATCTAGACCCAGAATGCCATATGCATCATATCTATTGTTGATGCATTCGTTAGACATGCACTAATTGGAAACCATACTTTTGTCCTTTACAACATATAGATCAGCTCTATAGCATCTTTTAACACCTAGCATTTACTCGAGTATAGAGATCACTTAGGTAAGAAAGAAGCTCCTCCCAACTAAGCATGGTTCCACATCACAACAAAATTAAGTCATAGTCATCTGTTCTCACTTCCTTGATTTTGCCCATCAGCAATCATGATCACTTACACTTGGTAATTGTCTTTATCAACATTTAACATCACTTGGGCCTATTATGTCTAGTTTGTTTAGTTCAAAGACATGTCAGAACAATTATTAGGGTTTAGGGGGTTAACATCCAGTTGTTTAAGGAAAGCAGCTTGAGTCTCGACTGTACTATCGTGTGGAAAGGAGCAAGGTTGCATCGAATCGCGGTTCGAACCGCCTTTTACTGTTCAAACCATCGAATCGTTCGGACCCAGTTCGAACCGTTCGAATCGTTCGAACCGTCTGGCCCTAAAACGATTCCAGAATCCAGATTTCGCCCATTCTGTTCGCGCCTGAGAGAGAGAGAGAGAGAGAGAGAGAGAGAGAGAGAGAGAGAGAGAGAGAGAGAGAGAGAGAGAGAGAGAGAGAGAGAGAGAGAGAGAGAGAGAGAGAGGTGGGTGTGCACTTAGGAGTCAGCACTCTGTGTGCACTGTGCATTTGCCATTCAGATTGTGTGTGTGCGCTCAGTGCTGTGTGTGAGAGAGAGAGAGAAAATGGTGTGATTTTGTGTGTATGTGTGTGTGTGAGTGATTGTGTGATATTGTGTGTGTGTGCACTGTGTGTGTGTGTGTCCACTGTCTTTTGATGTGTACAGTGTGTGTGAGTGAATTAGTGAGTGTGTGAGAGTGTGTGTGTGTGTGTGGTATTATGATATTGTGTGTATGTGTGTGTGTGTGACATGTGTGCATTGTGGGTGTGTGTGTGAGTTTTGAGATGTGTGCACACTGCACTGTGAGTTTGTGTGAGGCTTGAGCACTGAGATTGTGTGTGTGTGTGGGCAGTGGGCATTGTGAGTCTTGAGATGGGTGTGGGACCTGGGTAGCTACTTAGTTAGAACTTAGAAGTTAGAAGTTAGAACTTAGAAGTTAGGAGTTAGTGACTAGTCTGAGTTAGTAGTTACTAGTTAGTACTAAGTAGTTACTAGTAACTAGATAGTAGAGTCTAGTTAGAACTTAGAACTTAGAACTTAGAGAGATCTGTAGAGTCTAGACTGTCACCTGTGAGAGAGAGAGAGAGAGAGAGAGAGAGAGAGAGAGAGAGAGAGAGAGAGAGAGAGAGAGAGAGGGCCACCATGCCGAGGGATAGGGATCCCTTGTGGGATCACGTCACCATCGTTGCGGCCTATGGCACATCGGGCACAAAGAGATGGACTTGTAGATACTGTCACCAGTCTTACACTGGGGGGCCCACACGCATCAGGGCACATTTGTTACGTTTGAGGGGGTACGAGATTGCCGCTTGCATGCATGCTCCTGACACGCTACTCACTCCTGTCGCATCGGAGGAGGTTGGCCCTTCGAGGATGGGGCCCAGACCGAGAGGCAAACATTCAACTCTAAGACTCTTACACTTCAAAGTTCAAATTTCAAACATTGATCAAGTTTTAAGTTTTAACTTTTAGCTCACATGATACATCAAGTTTGAAGTTTCAATTTCATTGATCATCTAATTTCTAAATTGTATTGTAATTTCAAATTTGTCTTTTTTGGCAGATCGAGATGCAGTCACGGCGACACAACCAGAGGCCACCACATCACGCCCCCCAGTTGCCATCCGCTCGCCCCTCGCTTCCCATGGCCCAGAGGATAGAGCTGCAGATGAGGCAGGGCCTAGTACCCGGCCTGACCTGCCTTCTGGTGCAAGATCTTCGACACCACCTCCAGCCATGACCATACCGGCACCACATCATCCACCTGAGAGAGGGAGAGGTTGACGGGGCCGCACTACACAGATGGGGGGTAGGAGTACTATGTGTCCAGCTTCGCTGCTGGAGCCATGGCAGAGGCAGAGGTTGCCGTTCGACAGTTGTTCTACACCTGCGATCTGCCATTTCATTTGGCTAGGACCCCGACATGGAGGAGGGCGATGAGTGCGATTGGGCAGGTGTGGCAGGGGCCATCTTGCGAGCACCTGAGGACGAAGGGGCTTCTTGATGAGCGGGCTTCTGTTGACCAGAAGCTAGAGCCTCTCAGGAAGGCATGGGCCCAGTACGTACTACTTGCTTTTAACTTTATCTACTCTAAATTTTAAAGTTTAAAGACTTTATGATGATTGTTAAAACTTAAATTGCAGGCGTTAATTGCAATTTGCAGGCTGCAGCTAGCTATTTATGTTTAATCATGAATATTCAAATGATCATTTATCATTGGAATATGCCATGAAATTTGAATTGCAATTTACAATTTAAGATCTATCCTGATTCCTCTCGGATGATGGATCTATCATGAATCATGATTCATCTTGTTTTGTCACCTCGTGAGTCGTGACCACGGTCCACTGACTTGTCACTTGTCACCTGTGAACTTTCAACTAGGTATGGTTGCACCATCATATCTGATGGTTGGAGCGATACAAGGAGGCGCCACATATTGAATATCATGGTGTCTTCCTGCATGGGGACGATGTTTCTCAGATCCATCGACACCTCTGGGGAGGCAGTCACGGGCGAGTACATGTTCTCACATATTCGAGCTGCCATTGAGGAGGTCGGACCACAACACGTTGTACAGGTATATATATTATACTTTTTACAATTTACGGTTTACGGTTTACCTATAATGCTAAAACTTAAATGGTATTAGGTTACAGGTAATTACTAATTTGTAAATGTCAATGTTGAATGTTCATTGTTCAATGGCGATTTCGGATTGATTAACAGTGGAATCTGGATTATGGTTCACTAAAGTCTAAGCAGTTGCCACTGATCACTTGAGTCTTGAATTCGGAATTCCAAACCCATGCACATTGCACATTGCATGGTATGGTTGTGCAGGTGGTCACAGATAATGCGTCAAACTGCGTCTCCATGGGTAGGCTCGTTAATGAGACCTACCCCTACATCTTTTGGACACCTTGTGTTGCACACTGCCTGGACTTGTTGGTCGAGGATGTGGCCAAGATTCCATGGATTGCAGAGGTGGTGCGTACTGCACGGTTCTTGGTGAGATTTGTCACCAAGAAGCCTAGGGTCCTAGCCATGTTCAGGAGACCGTCCACCTTGGATGTCTTGAGACCTGCCCCCACCAGGTATGCAAGTTGCAACTCAAATTTGATTCTTGAATGCGCTTCTGTAGACTGTTGGAACTTGGTAAGTATTTACTATTTACTGTTTAGTTAGTAGTGGTAAATATTTGATGCAATGATGCACATTGCATGTGCCATGTATTGTCTTGACTCTTGACTCTTGTCAGAAGTTAGAACTTAGAATTTGTCACTTGTGCAATGTGCCCTATGCAGGTTTGCATTTATGTTCCTGGTCCTAGAACGACTGTTGAAAGTTCATCAGGGCTTGAGGCAGATGGTTGTTGCTGTTGACTGGGCGCAGTGGGGGCTGTCACAGGAGCCCAAGAGTAAGAGATTCGAGCGGACCATTATGCATTCACCATTTTGGGATGAGGCTCGATCCATTGTGGTGGGCCTACAGCCCATCTACATTGTCCTGCGCCTTACAGATCGAGAGGGCTGCACATTGGGCCTCTTGTACGAGTTCATGGACAGGCTGGGCGAGCAGTTGAGGCTTTGCACGACCATTAGCCCAGAGAGGTATTATGTATATCAAGAATCAAGATTCAAATTTCAAATGTAGTATGTAGACAGTAGTATGCAGTATGTACTATGATGATTGATCTATCATGTACATTGTACTATATTGTATAATTATTACTGTGTCTTGACTCTTGAATCTTAATTCTTGCAGGCTTACGGAGGTCCGGCTCCTTTGGTTGAGCAGGTGGGAGTGGTTTCATAGGCCCCTGCATGCCATGGCCCACATACTCCATCCACTTTGGAGGAATGAGGAGCAGTTCACGGATAGGGAGCTCAGGGATGGCTGGAATGCCTATATCTCCCGAGTTTATCCTGATGTACGCGAGCAAAATAACCTGCTGGATGAGCTTCAGATTTTCAGGCATGAGACCTTGGAGTTCGCCACTGGCCTGACGCTTTTGAGAGAGGGTAATAAACTTGTTCATGTGGCATGGTCCATTACAGTTTAAACTTGTTACTTCACATTTTACTGCACAGTTAGTCAATCATATTGTAACTTGTTGGAACTTGGAACTTGGTTGCAACTTGCTAGTAGTAAGTACTAACTGCCCCTTGAACTGTGATTCAAGCCAGCTACGTCCCGTGTCATGGTGGTCGAAGTTTGGGGTTGATGTCCCCAAATTGCGTCGCCTTGCCATCAGGATTCTCTCACAGGACTGCACTGCAGTCGCTTGTGAGAGGAACTGGAGTGTCCATTCCATGATTCACACGAAGAAGAGGAATCGACTATCATCAGCGCAGTTGGAGAGGTTGGTGTACGTACACGCCAACCTGAGACTTTTGGGTATACTCCAGACCACTGCAGAGCCTATCCAGGTAACTTGTAAGCCATAAATTATAATTACTAAATTCTAACATGTGATCCATCATCCCAGGACCCAGTTAGTACTAAGTAGATACTAAATAGATCATACTACATAGATGATAGTAGATACTAGATTGTAGCTAAATTTTAACTTTTGTCGGGACTCGGCCCTCCAAATTTTGCGTTGATTTCAATGTGCATTGTGACATGTGGGTAGGTAAGGGCCTCGTAGTGCGCCGGCTGTGGGTGGTGTGTAGCCGGGCCCGCAGACTGCAACTTTCGAGATAGCCTCTCGAAAGATGCGGGATGATGCCATGATAAAGGGGAGGTTCAGGTCATAGAACATCTGTGCTATGGTCCTGGTGGCCTCTCTGTGCTGCCCCTCTCTGAAAGATCCCGGCATGGACATCTGTCTGGTGCCTCGGGATGTGGATGGCTGGGAGGATGCGGATGGATGATGCGGATCTGGAGGTGGTGGCATAGGTGCAGGTGCGGAAGCGGAGGATGTGGACGGGCCGTGCAGATCTGACGGTGATGGCAGAGGCGTAGGTGCAGCAGTGGAGGCTGTGGATCCATGGGGAGTACTGGCGGAGGTGGAGGCGGGGGCGGGGGCGGATGCAGCAGCGGTGGCGGGTGCAGATGTGACGGTGGGGGCGGTGGGTGTACCAGTGGCAGGGGCGGTGGCAGTGGGTGCACCAGTAGAAATAGAGTTTGTGACATCTGTGGACGGCTCGCCAGGCTCAGCAGCTGGCTCAGAATATGTCTCGATAATGCGAGCCCTCTCCGCAGCGGGGATGACCATACAAATGCCGATCCCGTAGCGTCCCCCCCGTGGGTCGGACTCGCAACCCCCTCAGATGTGCTCGAACCCGAGAGGCGTTCCCTGTGAAGTGCTTTTGACAAAAAGGGCAACGCCACTTTTAGTCGGGCATCACCTCCACCTCATCCGAAATGGGACGACCAGCCATCTCTCTCTCTCTCTCTCACACACACACACACACACACACACACACACACACGCACACACACACAGAAGCATGAAAATCCAAGCTCTCTCTCCCACCCTAAATCCTAAACCCCAAACCCAAGCACCCTTAAACCTAAATCCTAAACTCACACACACGCACTGTGCACACACACAAATCCTCTCTCCGTCCCTCACACTCTCTGTCTCTTCCTCTCTCTCTTTCACACGCAGATCACCACACACACACAAATCAACAATAGAAAAGTCACACACACGCAATTTTCACACACGGGTTCTGCGGACTGTCCGCAGGCCCGCGTGGTTTTGTTTTTAAAAAAAAAAAAAAACGCGTCTGGGGACCTGGACGCGTCTGCGTCCGGATGCCGGACGCATCCTCTGGACGCGTCCAGCCTCTAAAAAAAGAAAATTAAAAAAATAAAGGACTCATTCGACCCCGCGTCCGGGGGTCGGACGCGTCCGGGTCTGGGCGTCGGACGCGGACGTGGGCACTTCGGCCCGGACCCTCATGTATGATATATATATATATATATATATATATATATATATATATATATATATATATATATATATATATATATATATATATATATATATATATATATATATATATATTAAAGTTTAAACTATTATTTATGTAAATATTTATAATGTATATAATATTTATAGTATTATACTAATGTATGTGTGTAAATACAAAAACATATGTTAATTATTTTTTTATTAATGTTCCGGAAGAGCGTTCCGGGTTCTGAAACGCTGACCCCCCAGAACGCTTTTCGGAACCAACAATGCTTCAAATGAACAGATAGAGGTGATCCATAGCTCTCTTAAAACTTAAATTCAAGTGCAATTAGGGTTCTCATCACAAATTATTTAACTCGAGACATGTTTTGAGTGCTTTTGCACGTATAATTCATTGTTCAATCCATAAGCATGGACGGGGTCCCCCCCCAAACCCAACAATCTTCCTTATTATTATTCCCGAATCCATTGTTTTATTCACGAATTAAAAGGCCTAAAAGAGTTTGGGAAATTGGACACCCATGTTTGAACTACGACCCCTAAAAAGCTTATTAAATTCGTCCTTTCATCCGCTAAAAATCCATCCAAAGCTGGTCTGATTACTTCTTGTAGACCGAAGTGTTTCTTCTTGTAGCTTTATTGAAACTTGCAGCCTTGTCGTTCTATCCCATAATTTCTTTCTTAGGATTGTGTCAAACACTTTCATGAAGTCCACAAAGTTAGATAGTATTCTACTAGATTCTACATCTTCCATATCATTAGGAGATTGTGATAGTGTTGTGGTCATTGAATTTTGAATGTTTAGGCATTAGATTTGATTATGAGGTGCTTTGACTATGTTTTCTTTAGCTGAATCACTAATGTGTGAATGATCCATATAGTTTGGCTAGCTACTTACTTACCATTTTCATCCTATAGTTCTTCACATCTTTGCTATGTCCTCCTTATAGATAGGGAGCACTTTGCTCAGTAAATCTCTTAGAGAGTCAGAATGAATAGATTCGTTTACTTTTTATATAATGGTCACTCTTGTTTTATCATTACAAATTTAGATTTATTCTTATTGTCAAAGCTATTATGAGATGTGCAGTCGTGGGATCTGGGATATGGCGGTCACCTGGCATCTGTGATGACGTTTCATTTGCTCTTTGCCAGGCCCTTCGAAATCGGCTTGAAAGGTTTTTGTTGGACGTTTTTTTTTGCACACATAATTTTGAAAGTTAAGAGTGCACTAGTGTATGCTCTCGAGAGTTACAAAGCTTTGGACTTTTAGAGATTCTTATTGGATCGTTGATGAAAGATGTCATTTGAGAACACTAGAAAGCAAAAAAAATGAAGCAATTCTTCTTGTTGAATTTGAAGATGTGAGAACTATTTAACTTTATCTTGTTTTGTCACAGGGCTCTCAACCTTTTAGGTTATGCTAGATTTGGTGATATTTTTGTAAAATGCAAGCAGCTTGGGTCCACAGAGATCAGTGCAAGGTGCGATAGAGGTGCTAATTGATTTTAATCATTTTGGCACTTCACTTAATTTTGTCATACTTGTAATATATGATCGCATGCGATGAATGCCACTTTGATGTTTGGTGGGTGTTGTAGCATGCCAGAGTTGAGCACACCAGTCTAAGCATTTCAAATTTGCTTGTTTTTCTTCATAATTGTAGAAACTTGTAGTGCAATAACTGCAATTTTTTTTGATAGGTAGTCTCTAAATAAGTGCACTTTGTATGTAGAATATACCTTTCGATATCTATTTCTGTAGGCTTGGAATAATAGAAATTTTGATTCTTCTATTGGTACTCCAAAGTTGTAGGAAATCATTTACTCATTATCATTATAAACTAAACTTTCCTACCAATCTTCAGTTTATTGTGTGATATGTCTTAGCATTGTAGAGCAGGGCATTCATTTTGCAATGTGTTTCAAGTGTGGCAAGTATTCATCAATATTTCTAAAGAAAAATTAGTTGTATTATAGTTGCAATACTCGTTTCTTACTTCGGAGTTAGGGTTTTCCAGAATTTGAATATAATTTTTGTGCTTTTTTACTTTTTTTTGATTCAAATTGTTCAGGATATTAATCTGAAATCTGCATTGTTGTAGTAGCTCTTATGATGGTTTTCATGAAGCAACCGTACCAAGTAGGTTTTGAATGCAATTATGGATGTGCAGTGTTTTGGAACATTGCATTCCGATTGCGTTCCAAAATGGTTAAAAAAAATGCAACGTTTTGGATCGGAACTGTGCTTTTACTTTTTTTGTTTTGTTTTGGTTCTATTTTTCATGCATGTGTTAGCGTGGAAACAATGATGATAAAAAACTTTTACAAAATAAATGCAAAAAAGAAGTATACCTCCGAGCTTGAAACGGGAAAGAATAGGCAACCCTGGGAAAGAATCGGCGAAACGGTTTTAGGGGGCTTTTTTATTTTTTGGATTTTATTTCTAGCCTTCCCTAATCTATTATGGCATAAACAACTGCTAGATAGCACATACAATGTACATCATTACATGCTACATGGTACCTAAGGAAGTGACCTCTGCGTCTGTCTAGACGCGCGTCCGCGTCCGCCCTTTCTTTTAAAATTTTTTTGTTTATTTTTTTTGAGGGAATTTAGGCAAAAAAAAAAAACAATATAGACGCGTTCTACCCCGCGTCCGGTGGTCGGATGCGTCCGGGTCCAGGTCCGGACACCGGACGCGGACGCAGACGCGGAATGTCCGGCCCGGACCCTCATGTCTGCATGGTACTACTGTCTACATATGTCATAAATGATATTATAGTGGTTTCGACTTCCGGCTTCCAGAATCCATAATTCCGTTATCCAAATTCGAGTTATGTCAATAGCAAATCAGAAAGTGTTATAACTTACAACGTACAATATCTAGTATCAACTAGTCTGCACCATGTAAACAACCTAAAAGTAAAATTCTAATTCCTAAATAGTAAAGCCTGAGCAGTGAGCAAGTAGAGCTGAATCCTGATAGCTAAAGGCTAACTAGTAATGTCTAACATAGCCTCCTCCTAGTCATCCGTGATGCAGCTGCAGGCTCTAGCTCTGGACCCTTATCATTGCCACTCGGACTCTCATCCCTCCCTGAGGACTCCAAGGATTCCTCACTCTCATCCTCATCCTCTGAGGCTTCAGTCATCTTCCTCCTCATCTAGCTCCTCTTCCTCGGCTATTTAAGAGCTTGGACCCGTAGCACCTACTTCCTCTGCTCTGGCAGCTTTGCGACTTGAAATAGCTCAAGTAGTAGGCCCTACTTGCAAGGATGGACAAAGGTTAGAACTTGCAAGTTACAAGTTTGAACTTTGAACTTTTAAACTTTGTAATTTGTGAATTTAATAATAAATACCAAATTCTAAGTTGGAGATTGGAATTAATCTGAAGACAATAGTCTGGAAAAATCTTGCGAAGGACGCTGCCTCTTTCCCAAGTGGCATTCTCAACAGGCTGATCATTCCACTTAACCAGATATTCTCGGTATAGAGTATGACGGGTCTGCGTCTCTCTACTATCAAGAATCTCCTCTGGTTCATGTGGAGGTTGTTGAGGATCCAATGGGAGAACTAGAACACTGTCCCCTACCAGATTGTCTGATCTGGCTAAGGCTTTTCGTAACTGACTTACATGAAAGACTGGAAAAACCTTACTGCTGTGTGGGAGTTCTAGTTCATAGGTGACCTCGCCTAGTCTCCTACTGATGGTAAAGGGACCACAATACCTTGGAGACAACTTAGCACACACTCCTGATTTGAGGGTTTTAGAGTCAACTGGGACTCTCAAGTAGACTTTCTCACCAGTGGAGAACTGCACATCCCGTCTGTGTGGATCTGCATAATGCCTGGCTCGATCCTGGGATTGTCTAATGCTACGCTTAGCATGTTCTATCATCTGGTTTAGGTCTCCTAAAAAGTTTCTGGCTGCTTCAACTTTTTCTTGTTTAAACCCTACAGCTGTGGGTGAGCGTGGCTGAAAACCGTACATCAGCATAAATGGGCTGTATCCCGTAGCTGAATGTTTGGTACTGTTGTAAGCAAACTCTAATATCGAGAGATACTCCTCCCAATTAGTCTGCTTCTTGCTGACGTATGCTCGAAGCATATCCTCCAGCACTTGATTTACCCTTTCTGTTTGACCGTCCGTCTGTGGATGGTCGGTGGTACTCATATTAAGTTTAGTATGGAGATGATGGAATACTGCCCTCCAAAAATTTCCAGTAAACTTACTGTCCCGGTCGCTGACTATGCCGGAAGGTAGACCGTACAATTTAAATAGCCCGTCTACAAACAACCTCGCTAACTCTGGAGCTCTAACGGTTGTTTTGGTCGGAATGAAATGAGCCATTTTGGTCAGACGGTCAACTGTGACCCATATAGCGTCATTACCCTTTTGGGTTTTAGGCAGGCCTTCTATAAAATCCATGGAGATACTCTCCCATTTACCAGCTGGTATTTCTAAGGGATGCAACAACCCTCCTGCCTTTAAACGCTCTGCTTTATTTACTTGACATTTCTGGCAACTGGTTACATACTGGTGGACGTCCTTTTTCATACTGGGCCAGAAAAATGGCCTACGAAGAAGCTCATAGGTCTTCTGTATGCCTGGGTGTCCCGCGCTAGGATTGTCATGACATTCATATAGGACCTGCTGCCTATAATCCTTTGAATTTAGGACACATACTCTATCTCTATAGAGCAAGTACTCATCCTGAATGGAATACTGTTTCCATTTGAATCCTTGAGTCAACTGACCCTCAACCACTGGGGTTTGCTTGGGTAATACAGGCTCAGAATCCTCAACGTCATCTGACGACGTATACTCGGACTCATCATCATCCTCAACGGAAGCTGCCGTATTCTTGGATGAACTGGCACCAGCCCCGGGAACTGGTTCTGGAGTCTGTAACTGTCTGTTCTGGACTGAGTTCCAGATAATAGAGAAGAATGCATCATGCTGGCATTTCCCTCTCAATTACTCGAGTAACTCATTACGAATCTGAGTAAAACTCAGCTCGTTTATCACATTCTGCTAAGGGCATCTGCTACTGTATTGAATTTTCCACGTCTATATCTGATAGACATGTCAAACTCTTGCATCAACTCTGCCCAACGAGCTTTCCGACCTCTAAGCTCAGGTTGATTGCAAAGGTATCTGAGACTCTCATGGTCTGTCCGGACCTCAAAATTGGCACCATACAAATAATGCCTCCAAGTCTTAAGGGCATGGACTATAGAAAAGAGTTCCTTTTCATAGGCACTGTACCTAGTTTGAGCTGGCTCGAGTTTTTTACTCTCGAACGCAACTGGTTGTCCACCCTGAGTTAGCACAGCACCTACTGCAAAGTCGCTAGTATCTGTTTCGACCACAAATGGCTGATTGGGGTCGACGACTTTTAAAACTGGTGCTGTAGCTAAGGCTGTTTTGAGAGCATCAAAGCTCTCCTGCTGTGCGGACTCCCAAATGAACTCCTTTCCCTTTCCCTTAAGAAGATTTGTCATAGGGACTGCTATCTGAGCATATTCCTTGACAAATCGTCTGTAATATCCCGCCAGACCAAGAAAGATTTGAAGTTCCAAAATATTCTGAGGTCTCAGCCAACTGAGTATGGCTTTAACCTTATTTGGGTCCATCTTAATCCCATCTGAAGAGATAATGTGACCCAAATATGCTACTTCTTCAACGAAGAATTCACACTTGGATTGTTTAGCATAGAGCTTATGCTTTCTAAGCAGTCGAAACACCTTTCTGAGGTGTTTTAGATGCTCCTTCCTCGTTTTGCTGTAAACGAGGATGTCATCTAAAAATACGACTACAAACTTACCCAAGTATGGTCTGAGGACACTGTTCATCAAGGCCATAAAGGTAGCTGGAGCATTTGTGAGCCCAAATGGCATCACCTTAAACTCATAATGACCGTGACGAGTCCTAAAAGCTGTTTTCGAGACATCTTCCGATTTTATACGGACTTGATGATATCCCGATCTGAGGTCTATTTTACTGAAAAACTTAGCCTCATCGAGTTGATCAAACAACTCGTCTGCCTGAGGCATAGGGTATTTATTCTTAATTGTGACTTTATTGAGGGCTCTGTAATCTACGCAAAGACGCATAGACCCCTCTTTCTTTTTCACCAATAGGACTGGTGAGGCCCATGGTGAACTACTGGTCTGAATTTGGCCTTTCCCAAGATAGTCTGTTAACTGCCTAGTTATTTCTTCATCCTCTGTTAGACTGACCCGATACGGAGGTTTAGAAACAGGTGCTGTACCTGGTACTAGGTTTATTACATGATCTACCTCTCTGCTAGGTGGTAAACCATGTGGCAAATCTTCAGGAAAAACATCTTTAAATTTAGACAATAAAGTTTCTAATTTACTGATTTTCTGCTGAATAGAACTGGAAATAGAAACTTCAGGAATAAACTGAAAGTCACATAAGAATACCTGATGGTCTTCGTCTCCGATTAGCTGATAGAGCTCTGAACTGCAGACCATAGGGCTGTTGGGAACATCATGCTCCCCATGCAACTGGATCTCTCGGCCTTTATGCTGAAAGCTGAGGGTGTTCTCCTGATAGTTTCTGTGAAGGGAAGGTCCTAAACTGTAGAGCCAATCTCTCCCGAGAACAATGTCTGTTCGATCCAGGTGCATTATCTGAAAGTTTATTTCATCTTGGTACCCCTGAATACCAAGATTTAACTTACTTACCATAGTTTCCCATATTTTTTTATCTTCACCCTTAGCTAATGAAACTATGTACCTATGCTGATTAGGTACTTCTGGTAGTTTAAGCTTTTTAACCAGGGTGTAGTTGATGAAATTATGGGTTGCCCCATCATCAACCATGACTCTTACTGACTGGTTACCAACTTTCCCATGCATACGTACTAGGTCATGCGGCCTAAAGCTGAAGGGTCTCGCTAGCATTGCAGAGGTCAGCTGGCAACAATGTTCATGATCTTCATGATACACTTTGATCTCGGAAGCTGCCGAGTCACTAGGGAAACATACAGTCTGAACAAGATGAACTTGTTTTTTATCTTTTTTATCTTTTTTAGTGAAAGGCCCCTTGGGACACTGTCTGACTGTGTGTCCCTTGCCCATACACACAAAGCACAAACGTTCTTGTTTGGTTTTCTCAAAATC
This sequence comes from Diphasiastrum complanatum, assembly GCA_029204225.1. Classification (NCBI taxonomy): domain Eukaryota; kingdom Viridiplantae; phylum Streptophyta; class Lycopodiopsida; order Lycopodiales; family Lycopodiaceae; genus Diphasiastrum; species Diphasiastrum complanatum. Next base: position 18,904 of record MU834644.1, on the reverse strand, counting down.
ATCTGGTTTTAAGGGCTGTATGAGTGAAGGGCGTTTCTGAGGAGCTTCACCTTTAAATTTATCTTCTTTCTTTCTTTTTAAAAATTTCTTTTTAAATTGAAAGTCTTTCTGAGGAGGCTACTCAGAAAGTGGTTGTTGTCTCGCCCTCTTCCTACCCACTGAATCATCATAGATTTGAGCATATCTGAGAGCTTGCTCAAGGGTAGTAGGCGAGTTTCTCTGGACCTCTACTTTATATTCATCTTTGAGGCCACGGACAAATCCCCTGATTTTCTGATAGTCATCCATATTTTTAATCTTTAAAATTGCTTCTCGATACTGCGAGATATATTGGATGAGAGACTTGTCCATTACTGTTCTTTCCCAGGCTTCCCAGGCTCTATCAAGTTCATTCTCTGGAGAAATTCTCTTAGGAAAGCTTCTTCAAAAGCTTTCCATGACCGGGGAGTCTGCCCAGTCTCCTGGAGATTTAACCACCACTTATAGGCCATAGGCCCTAAGGAAAGACTGGCCTCAATAGCTTGCAAATGGTCAGGGGTCTGTTTAAGAGCATGAATGTTCTTCCATTTGCTGAGGAAGGTTTGTAGAATATCTGCATTTCTATCCTTCTCTTCCACATTAAAAGTAGGAGGTTTTAAGTCTTTAAAAACACTGGGGTGAGACCGTAAAGTCTCACCCGAAACTGATGGAAGTGGAGAAGGGGATAACTGAGAATTGGAGGGAAGGCTTCCTTTCGCGGAACTCAAAATCAAGCTTTTGAGTTCAGCGAACGAGTCGTCCACACTGGACTTGAAATTGGCTAATGCCAACTTCAGTTCATCCACTTCTGTTACCAATTGGAGAAACTGCTCCTTGGTAACCAGTTCGTCGAGTTCTTCGGCGAACTGTTCCTGTTCTTCCACTTCCATGGGAAGCCAAGGCTTCTGTTTCAAGTTCGTCGAAGCCTCTCTCCTGGGGTTGATCAGGTCCCTGAGGAGTGGTCATCTTCGGAACTGAAAGAGAGCTACCTTAACCTCTGAAGGAAAAAAAAGTCTAAAAGACTAATTTACAACTGTACAAGGAGGGAAAGAAAACTTAGCTCTTTCTGAGAACTGTACTTCCACAGAGAGAATCAAGAAAAGCCCTTTCAGCTCTTCTTCAGCTGCTTCCAGACCCGTGATTCTGAAATTTTTTTGCTATCCCCCCTTGCTGATCTGACAGCTCCAGTATTGGTACCAAAAAACCAGATTCAAAGCCCAAATCCACTTGCAAATCCTGGAATTGGTGATGGTACCCTGCTTGCTGACCTGTGGCAGCCCTGAAATTTCCCAAAAGTTGAGTAAAATCTAAAAAGGGTGCAAGAAAAATCCGGAACAAACTAGTTCCTACCCTCGCTGGCTAGGAAGCAACCTAACTAGCCCAATTTCTTCTGATTTGGGGCCCAAAAAGTGTTCCAAACTCTGATTTTTCCTCAGCTCTGGGAGCGCTGAACCTATGCCAACCTTTCTGCTCTGGAAACGTCGAGAACTTGCTAAAATTTCACTCGAAAATCAGGATTGAAGCCTGATCTGGCAGCGCTGGACCTGCACCTTTTTGCCTCAAATCCCAGGTAGATTTAGAAGTTTTCACCACGATTTTCTGAGTATCCTCCTGATTTTCCAGCGCTGACCCTGCTTTGTAGATTTCTGAAAACTTGAAGAAGTTCTGAGCAATCTAGCTACTTTCTCCACTGCTGAAAACTAACTTCCCTAGGATGGAGATGGCTCTGATACCAGTGTAATAGATCCTAACACCACAGTAGGGCAAACACTAACTGATCCACCACCTAGCCCAGTCTGAGGACTGGTAGCATGCTACTGCCAAGTGTCGGTCACGTGGCACTGATGTGGCCGACTGCACGTCGGGATCCAACTGGGGGCCCTATCTTGCTGACAGGGTCCCTAGGCTGTGTTAGGCCCGCCATGGCTATGGACCGTGTTGGGGCGCACTACTCACACTGTCTTGCCCTGTTGGTCATGTACGCTGGACACGGCCCTGACTGTGGTATCTGACCTATCTGTGTTCTCTAGGGTTCGGCACTGGTTACGAGCTCGTAACACCAAGGGCATAGTGCCTATAGTGGGCCGTGATGAGGAAGTATCTGCCAAGAAGCCACATTTTACAATTTACTTTGAGAAAAATAATGAGTTATGACCATTGACAACGGACATATACTATGTAGTACGACATCGGACGGACGTATAATCTCAAAACTTTAGTTTTAAACTGTAGGTATACCATATTAGCCTTTAGGGCTTAAGCCTTACGCAACAAATTGAATGAATTTGAATTTTGATTTTGAAGGTCGGGCCTAATATGGCCAAATTCGACTGACAAACTTGGGACATGCCCCCAAGTATAGCAAGTACTGTAAATAATTTTGTACAGGCTAATTCTTCCTATGTGTGGCTACCCGGCTAACCCAAGTAGCCATCTACGGGATCAGTGCCCGATCAATATATCCTAACGGGTCACGTCCTGAACACAACTGAATACAACAAATCTAATTAACTGTACACTAATTACAATATCACATTTAGAGCTTACATAAAATGTATATAAGATTAACTCTGATTTCTAACTCTCTCCCTTAAGCTCAAATGTGATAAGAGTGAAAAACAATAATTTGTAGCAATGTCTGGAGTATCCAAAGGACGTTATGCATATCCCTGCTACCCTGTACTTGACTCACAGTCAAGCACACCGACAAACCACCAGGTTTGACTCACAAAGTATCATGTAAACACAATGCTCATACAAAGCATCTACCACACTCTCGACCAACTGACTGATCCCAAATCCGACTTGAACACAAGTGGACCACATGAGCGACATGGCTCAAACTGAGGAAATCCCACTGCCACCATGAGATTTACATTCTCCATCTAGCTACATCCTGTCAGGCACTTACAAGCACAAACCTGTAAAGCTGACATAAATGAGTGACTGAGGCTCAACCTGAGGAAATCTTATTGCCACCATAAGATTGCACCCTCACCAGATAATTAGCTAGTAGACAATAACAAGTCAATGAGCATTAATGACTACTTTGTTTCATTGTAGCAAATGCACAGCCACATAAAACTCCGACTCAGATCTAGATTCCCGTGACAAGGCAACATGCAAGCCCACACACACTCATGCAAACCAACACGAATGATAAAGCGTCAAATACATGACCAAGGCCTGCCCATAAGTGGTATCCTGTCGTACCAACACCTGTGCCACCTGTAGATCCGCTGCTACACCACTGGTCACCAAATCAGGTCCTCAACCATGGCCTGCACCTGTACCAAGATGCTCTCACATCCAAGCATATCACATAGATGTCCTCATACATCATCCAAGATCAACCATCTCAAACCAATGAGCGCTCCAAGCCTCATCCCTGATGTATTTCCCAAACAAAGCTATGCTCCAAGCCGCTTTGCCTTGACATCCTGTCCAATAAGCCCTGAAAGCTGATCCCCATCCATTCCCCATGCTCCAAGCACAAGAGTCTACCAAGGACTCATGAATGAATGTACACAAACCTCACCATAGGCTATACCTGAGTAGCTCGCCTATCTCCCAGAGATACTGATGATAGTTTGTCTCTCCTACATCCCATGTAGGTTCAACTTTCCATGCTTGACGTTGCCAACTTTGATTTGACCAGTATATAGGCCTCCCACCAAGGAGCCTATCTCACCACAACATCCATCATAGCGTCCAAGCCAAAGCAAATGCAAACTAGATCCACTATCATGATGAATAACTCACCCACGATCCATAGCATATCAGGTAGGATAGCTCCAGAATCCTGTCCCCTCCTGTACCATGTGATCACCAAGTATCCATTACCCGCTGATAGTTCCCCAAGAATCTGTCCACCTGTAGTGCAACTAGACTCCAACTGGATCTAACCAAAAGCTGCATCTTGCTTACCAAATAATGATGGATAGAAACAACATGTGACGCCAACCTGGAGACTACCATGCATATGACCATGCAGCTCACCTGATCACTCGCCAAAGTATCAGCTGTCACTCCCTGAGCAACCATCTCCATTCCTGTTGGCTCACAACCATGGGCATGCTGGATCCACATCACCCCGTAATGGACTCCATGCCCTCAGGATATGTACCACACCGGGTACACTCCATGCCACCTACCTCCAAGTAGGCTTGACCCGTCCGTAGGTCACCACATGATGCACCAGCTGAAGAACATCGTCCATACATCAAATGACATATCATACCTGAGCAACTGTAGCATCTCCCTGAGTGCCACCCCAATGGACTCGTCATCCTCATACTATGCTCACCTGATGTCTCCGATCCTGGTCACCATCCTGCTAGACAAGCCGAACTCCAAAGCATCACCTGCTCCACCTGTCCTAGCATCTGCTCGCTCTCCCTGGCTATGTGCCGCCCGACACCATGCCAACGCAAGCCTGTCCCTGAGTCGTCGCTTATGGGATCCTGTGACTGCTGTCTCCCTGATCGTACTGAGGTATATGGCTCTGAGTGACTTCCTCTAGGCTTCCCCATGATCTCACCACCTGAGAATCTGCACCATGGATATTCCAACACCTGTGCCAAGCCTAGACTCCTACAAATACAGCCAAATGCATGAAAGCTATAGGTAGCTTATATATGCTCATGATGGTAGATGTCTCCCCATCGATGCCAATGTCCAAAACTGTCCCCATGGTGTAATGCCAACTTGTACTCCCAAATGAGCACACCATGAAGTCCTCACCATCAGTGTCCCCTCCAGTAGATCGCTAGCAAAACACTCACCACAGTGTTTGCCCTCTGATCACACCCTGTGCGATCTCCATCAACTCTCCAACCTCGAGCTGGCTCTCAAAGCTTCACGCTTTGCCCATTTGCGTTTGCAGCTTCCCAATTCCATCATGAATCCCACCTGTAAGTCCTGTCCATCCAAAGACTCAAGTCCAATATGAGATAGCTGCCCCCTGATGATCATCCCATGTCATCCTGCAGTGCTATCCCTACCAGGTATTTCAATGCCATCCCTGATAAAAAAGATCTGAGCATCTACCCTGTAGTGCCCACCTGTATTCCCCCAAACTAGCTCAAAGCTGCTCCTGTGAATGGTTCCAAACCACTCCCTGAGAATACACTGAGATGAGAACTCCAAAGCCACCATCAAGTCCCTCACATAATTGTGCATGCCAATATCCCTCCAAGTGACCCTATGAGATCTTCCATGGCCCAAACCAAACGATCTGCACCCTATCATCACTGAAATCTGCATCCCTGATGCAATACTGATATGGCAAATTGACTTGACTTACCCAAACTGGCAGTTGAAGTGTATCTCTCAGATGACAAACCTGATACACAACTTCACAGCTACAATGACTTGATCAAAATTGACTTACCGACTGCAAAACCGCAAAATCATCATGCTTACCACTCTCCAAGAGCCTCCAAAGTGTGATTACTGACCCGTTCTTCATCCTTTGCGTGTCCCACACACAGGTCATCCAATGCACGTCCGCTATCTTGCCCAATGGCTTCCAACTGGCACCACCTCGCACTTCAATCACCTGTGACCGCCAAAATGTGTGTACTTCCAAGCTAGCCCATATTTTCCTCCAAACGAGAAATTTCCAATCTACAGATGCGTGTGTCAATGTAGTTATCACCTGACTCGACAATACCATCGCCGATCATACCTGTGAGAGCGTCCCCAAAACGCCACCTGACGTTGGTCGGTTCTAACCCCAAGAGTTGAACCGTAGCCCATCACAAGGTCACCCGCACTCCGCTCGATAGAATGGTGATGAAAACACCCCGAAACACGTTTCTCCCTGCTCTGTGACGTCGCTCTGTCCGCTGGCTCTGAGCAGTCAGTTTCAGGAGTCATTTTGGCCCAAGGATGGCCAAAAAAGGTGCCCTCTAGCTATAGTTAGCCCCAAAACCATTTTGCCATGCAAAAATGAACTGTATCTTCATTTTGAAGATTTTCAATGAAGTGAAGTCCATTCTGGACTTCGGGTCCTTTTCAGCATTTTAGTCTGAAAATTTTTAATGAAGTTGCCATGCATATGGCCCTTCAAGCCCTTTTCACATGCATCCAACGGCCTTCATAGATCCTGCGGCCCACATGACTTCCCAAGCCATTCATCGTGGCCATTGTCTGTCCTCCATTCAAAACCGATGGTTGTGATTGCCACCGTGCACTAATTAGTGCTCCTGGAGACACTACAACCCTCCTTACACTACACGCCTCCACAGGTTGGGCGCGCGCGACCTGCTCGTTCACCTCCTCTCTTCTTGCTACCTTCACGAGCCTCCAAGCTCCATAGCTATGGCCTCCTCCTCACGGTCTTTCTGGCTGCTGATTCTGATCCAGCTTGCTGTTGGCTCCGCGGCATGCGACGGCCTCTTGGCCTTTTCTCTTCCTCCCTAGGGCGCCCAGTTGTGTGCCTTTACAGCACTAAACTCTGTCTCCTACAGAGAAAGATCAGAGATTTTCTCTCCTAAAATCATGGCAGCTTTGAAGAAGAGGATATCTTGGGCTTTGCACTCTGTCAGTCTGAGGTCGCCCTACCTCTGTCTCTCTGATACAATTTACGGCTTGCCAATTGGTGCGGTATCGACTACAAACAACCTGATTTTCCTAGAAATCCGTCAACACCTCACAAAACCGGAAATTTTCAAAATTTCCTCAGTTTTCCACCCAATCTGACCCTGTAAATTGCTATGGCTCTCTATCACTGCTCTTTGCAAATCCCTTGCAAGCCCTGTTGCGCCAAACGGCTGTCCACACAGTGAATAACGTAGCCATCACTGATGATTTTCCCAAAACCACCGAAACTGCAAGTTCCTCTGTGAATTCTCCCCGGAATCCACCTACGACGATCGTTCTGATCTTCCCCAAAGCTCTGATCGAAGGAACTTTGCTGTCCCCTGCCATCCGGACTGCCGATACCCTCTCATGAGACGCTTTGAGTGCTATTTCTTTTGGTGAAAGACGCTATCCCATAGCTCCACCGGATCGTGCATACCTGCATCACCCTGCAGCTCTGATACCAAATTGAAATTCCGAGAGAATCTAGTGCAGTATGCAGATCATATCACACAATCACCATAGCCACTCCTCACAAGCTCTCAAAGATGGCACAACAAAAGTTAATAGATTACAAAGAAACATTGTACATATAGAGTATTCACAAATTGCATGAAAAGGCAGGTGTCCTAAAATTGGCCTACCACCTGTCAAACTAAGGTCGGGCCCAATATGGCCAAATTCGACCGACAAACTTGGGACATGCCCCCAAGTATAGCAAGTACTGTAAATAACTCTGTACAGGCTAATTCTTCCTATGTGTGGCTACCCGTCTAACCCAAGTAGCCGTCTACGGGATCAGTGCCCAATCAATATATCCTAACGGGTCACGTCACGAACACAACTGAATACAGCAAATCTAATTAATTGTACACCAATTACAATATCACATTTAGAGCTTACATAAAATGTATATCAAATTAACTCTGATTTCTAACTTCTCTGAGTCTCTGGAATTAGGTGTTGGAAGCAGAGGTGCAGAAATTCAAGTTATAGACCTTCCATTCCCAACAATTGGTGATTGATCTTCCCTGAATTTTTAGGTTGCATGGTTGTTCACGTTCAGCCTATTCAGTTTCTGAATTTACTGCCGATGCAAGTCTTCAAGGATACATGCAGCAGGACTGGACTTTGATAAATGCCTTGTAAAATAACTTAGTTTATCATTGCCTATTGGCTAGAAAAGAGCAATTTAAAAGTGGTTGATAGCTCGAGAGTAAAGTCATTACCTATCTAGGCTCTACTATTAGAGCTATGCTGTTTTCTCTTACTTTCTGCAGTTACCAGATCAGACTGCATGTAGTTTTGATTCTTTGAGGCTCTCTATTCTAAATTTTAATGATTAGTCTGTTTCTTTTATGAACATAGTTCAGCCTAGTAGAAACTCGCCTTTTGATTATTGACTTTCAGGTTTTGGTTATTTGTCTCCTCTCTCACCCCAAGCATTCACATACTTTGGCTGGGGGGTGAAGCTTAGGCTGACTAATCTTGACCTTCTTGTTGTTTCGGTAGTTTGGCTCAATCATTTTGAGTGTCTTGTCAGCAGATTCTTTGGGTGATCTTCATAGTGATATTAGAGCAAGGCTTGTAGTTGGATCAAAAGTTGAAGTTTGGAGTGCTTATTTCCAGCTTCTTGCTAGGGAATCACTGTTGTTTGGCTACAATTCTTCTTGTTGGTGTATCCATCTCTAAGTAAGCTGACTTCTCAGGTTTCTATGCACTTTAGGGTTCATTGCTTCAGATCTTAGCCTTGTTTAAAGTAAAATCTGGTCAATTCTATGGTCAAAACTCAACTGAAGAGGCATTTCCTAGGGAAGCTATGCTGGTAACGTATAAAGCAATTTCTGTTTAAAATACACTTCAAAGTTTTCCCATCACCTTTTTGACAAGAACTGCATTCTCAGTGTCTTCTAGATATTATGGCATTAGTTGGGAAACCCAAAAAACGTCGATAGGGTCTTATTTGTAGACTCTCTCTCTTCTCAAAGACATGTCTTTAGCAAGCTTTTTATTGCCATCCAATCAATCCTCCTGGTTGAACCCGTCGAGCATCTCCTTCATGTACCTTGATCAATTCAGTCTTAAAAAGGTTTTGTGAACCCTTTTTGTCTTAATAGATAGTGAATGATACATCACTCAAGCTTTGTCATATCTATTTTTGAGCCCCCAGATCATCAACATAAATCACAATGAAATAAGTGATGCTGTGTTTGTGATGTAGGAGCTATAGTTATTTGAATATGAATAGAGAATTTCTCCATTTTGAAGTTTCCTTCTCCTTAATTATGAGCACAATCTAATAAGGTCAACCCATAGAATTAATGAACCGTGTACGGTTCACTGCCGTGGAGTGCTTCAGAAGAAGTGGGCAGTTCTAATTTTTAGTGACTTTTTCAAGCAAATTCTACACAAGTTTGTTGACAAATTTCAGCACACCTTTCTATCAAATTTTGGCAAATTTTGGCAAATTTGGAAAAAATCAGTGCACTTTTCAGGCAGATACCAGCATATTCTTGTTGGCAGACTTCATCGCACTTTTCTAATAGATTATGGCACACTTTTCTGATAGGCTCCAATGCATTTTTGTAAGGAATATTGTGCACACGTTTCTTGCAGATTTAGCACATCTCTTGCAACTTTGAGGTAGCATCTAGAGAGAGAATGTGCATATTAGGCAGGAGGGAGAGTAGAAAGGTGGAGTGTGAGGTAATGTTAACTTTTTTTTGGCTAGAACTTACAACTTAGAAATTAGAATCCCATATTGTGTGTAGTTTAGTAATTAGTGTTAGAACTTCGTAGAACTTAGAATCTAGACTAGTTAGTAGTTAGTAGTGTAGTGTGTAATTACTAGTTACTAGGTAGGGTGAGGTAGAATAGGTTAGTGCTAGAATTTAAAATTACGATTAGATTCAGGGTTTAGAGGACCATGTTGAGGGATCAAGATCCATGGTGGAAAAGAGGTGGATATGCAAGTATTTATGTACAATGTTTCTTTGTAATCTATTAACTTTTGCTGTGCCATCTTTGAGAGCTTGTGAGGAGTGGCTATGGTGATTGTGTGATGTGATCTGCATACTGCACTAGATTCTATCGGAATTTCAACTAGAGAGTCAGTTGTTAAAATGAGATCTGAGTCCTTTAACTTAAGAAGCATAAAACTGCATGCCAACTTGGTAATTATGTGTGGTAAATTGTAAGAATGTCAATGGGTGGTTCTGACATGTAACTATGCCCAAGTAGGGTTAAAAGCTCATTTGCAAATTACTATCATTTGAGCAGCAATTGAAGCTACTGAACTATATGATTATTAGCATATTGTCTGTTGCCATTAGGTGTGCATTTTGTTCCCGATCCTGCCTGACACATGTGCCCATACCTTCTCTTAACCATCCCCTTGCGTTTAAGAGTGCAATTGTTGTGCATGGAATTTCTTGTGCTCAATTCTGTTCGGTGGTAGTAATATTCTTCACGTCAAGCAGCATCTGTACTGGTAGTAATATTCTTCACGTCAAGCAGCATCTTTACTGCTAAATAGTTTCCTTCATTCTGTATCCAGTTTAGAAACTTATTTGAGAAAAGGTGACCTTCATCACAGGATCTTTCTAGTTGTGGTCTTTTTTGCATGTGTAGTTGTTTGGTGGCTATACGTGTGCCAGTTGGCATATGTTTCCAAATTGCTTAGCATTATGTTTGATTAAAAGTTCTAAAGGTATTCATCCTTTATGAAAGATCAAGCATCAGACATTTGTTCTGACTCTGTGATTAAAAGTGGTGATTATGCACTTTTAGGAATGGATTCTATGAAGGAGGTACTATGATGTACCCTGCTATCAAAATATAGTATCTAAGTATCAAAATTTATTGCATCATAATAATATATATGGATACTGTTTGCAGGAAATCTCTTCCATCGTTTGAAATGCACTTTGCAGCTAGTGAAGAAGCCATTTTCATACATTTTGTGGTTTGCCGAAGGTTAGTTACTGCCGTTGAAAAGTTCTCTGTTGTATCATTGATATATGCTCTTGATTATGGTTTTGAGAATGTGCACAATTGCAATCAAATTGATGTGAATTCAAATGTTCATGTAGTCAAAGTTTAGGTTTAATTATCTGAACCCTAAAAATTTCCTTCTTTGAAACATTATCGCAAATGATAGTTGTCTCTTGTAGATTTTAATAAGTGTGCTGGCTGGTGTTTATATTCCCTGCTTTTGCTTCCACTGATATTGATAGAGGTTTTTGATCACAAGGTGTAGGCTGCAGGTACTAACTATTGAACATATAGACTTTGTTAGAAGCTGATTTTCTATGGTTGCTTCATCTGCAAAATGACATACAGGGTTGGATGTGCTTGAGTAATGCATAGAGCTCGCACTTTAACAGGCATAAATGTGAATTTTTTGAGGGGGGTGGCATCTAGGTATAACATTACAGTTCTGAGCGTGTTAAAGTCCTCTAGTCAGACAAGTACTAATGTTTTGTCGATTGTCTAGTAGCTGTGGAGTCAGATGACTTTCTTTCTTTGGAATGAGCAAATGGCAGTCATTGCAAATAAATTGGTGTTTCTAGATGAATGCAAGTCCTTAAGGAGACTATGATTAGATGATTGGTGCACTACAAATTTAGAGGAACTGACATGAAAGCTTTCACCATAGATGATGAAAGCGAGGTCTGCTTCAAAATAATAGCATTGTCACGTACCAAGGGGAAAGACACTTCTTTACTACCAACCGATATAAAATTATGTTAGATTAAATGAGGGGGCATGGAAATAGAACCGATGCTATAAGGCTGTCCCATTTCTATTGAGTAGAAAGTGAGCGCTAGGATACCATAGACTAGAATCTACATTTAGCTAACTTGAATAGGTGGGGGATGACAAAGTCACAACTCCATATTGAATCCACTTTTCACACTAGCAAAAGGTCATAAATCAAGCTTTAAAGATGAGTCAATGAGGAATTAGATGAGGATCTTTGAATGCTCAAGGTCTAATGGCCTGCACTCCAATCTAACCTAGATGAGCAATGATAGAGAGGATAAATAATAGTGATTTCACAACAGCAAAGTATTGTTCTAGGGTACCAAGCCAGTTGTTTTTTTGGGAAGCAAGATGATCAATGCCCCTCTGCCGCTGTAAAGCCCGCGCGTCAGCCTGTGCATGTCTGTAGAACTCTCTGTAGATCTCATCATCCAGCTCATCCTGCGTGGGTGGTGCCGGAGGAGCAGCAGCTGTCGAGTCTACCAAGCAGGAGTCAGGGTTCACCTGCAACCACAAACAAACATTGTTGTCAAACAGGTATTTTGCAATTCATTGCATATTTTGAAAGCAATTCAATTCGTCAAAGCATAGCTGGAGCATGGGCTAATAATGTGATTCACCTCAATCATCTGGCCCTCTGCGCGTGTGTGCCTCAGCATACGGCCGTTGGGTTCACAAACACCAATCGCCTGCACTGCTCGATGGATAGCCTGTTCCTCTTTTGTGTGTGATACAAGGCCCAGGTGCTCCAATTCCGCTCACAAGCGGATGCTGAACACTCTTGTGCAAGGACTCTCTCGGCAGGTCACCTGTGCTGCACCCGTGAATGCTCCACCACGTCACAGGCCTCAACATATCCTCTCTCATCTGACACTGCTCTCCATTGAATGGAAACTGGGAGCGCTCAAAAGTGATCAGCTGGCGTGTTATATTCCTGAGCATCGGACCTGTTGGCAAAAGAAACATGGCATGCGTAAGTCCATTGAATCCACACACCAGCAATGAGTACACTACTGCAGTATTATGACTACTAAGCGGTTTCTCACATATACCTAGTTCGGGCCATACGCGCTCAGTGTACTCCACCCATCCCCTGTGCAGATCTCGATCGTCCAAATCCACGGGTAGAGCGCCACAAGGGCTGCAACATGTAGGCTACGACGTGGATGGGTCGGTGGAAGTTCTCCCATCTGGCCTTCGACATCTGTAAGATCTTGTCCTTCCTGCAATGGACAAATTACAATCATTAGTGTGCCTTATCATAAAAGAAACGCAACAAACTTGAGTGAGAAATAACAAACTGGACACTGAAGAGTCATTGTCCTCGTCCATGGCCGACGTCTGAATTGCCTAGTCGATGCGGTCCATGAACTCGTAAATGAGACCGAGAGTGCACCCCTCACGGTCTACTAGGCGCAACACATAGAAAATGGGTCGACGAACCCCCACAAGATCCTCTGCATGTGTCCAGAACTCATCTCCAAACACAGTGGTCTGGAAATATGTCGCATCTGCGCTGATGCCTCTAAAGTCCAGGAAGGCCTCGCTAGAAACCATCCGCGGTCGCAATGGGTCCTTTACTGCCATCAGTTGCTCTAGAACCAAGAAGTAGTAGGCAAAGCGGGTGAGTGCTCGCTTCTTCAAGTCCATTGGCGAGAAGGTGCGGAATAGGGCCAGCACGCGCTTCTTCCTGGTGATGAAAGTGACCACGCGCATGGCCTGAGAAGTGGTTTGCAACACAGACATCCAGTAGAAAGTTTAGATAACTTTTGAGATGGGTTAGTAGCATGGAGCAAGCGTCAAGGAAGATAGCAAAGCAAATGGAAAAAATTATACCTCTCTGATCCATGGAAGTGCACACAGGTCATGAATGAGGAGGTCTATGCGGTGTGCAACACATGGTGTCCATACAATGGTGGGGTGCTCCCTCATCAGAATTTCTCCCATCTGCTTATAGTTCGTGGCGTTGTCTGTGACAACTTGAACCACCTGCTCCACCCCAATGTCAGCAATTATATCTCTCACAGCCTCCCATATGAAGTTGACTGTGATGGCTGCACCACCTCGAGTGGCATCCACGCCACGCAGGAAGACTGTGCCAAGCAGGCAAGAAACCAAGATATTGATGATGGATCGCCGATGAATGTCGGTCCATCCATCACTCAATATCATGCATCCATACCTACCACAAAACACCCATTAGCCACATGCAAAAAGTGCGCTACTGGCAAAATGGAACCAAAGCAAAGAGTTTCAAGAGAAAGTACTTACGACTGCCACGCTGAGCGAATGGAACTCAGCTCCCGCGTGATGGTCTCCTCCTGACGAAGCATCTTGCCTCGTAGTGCCTCTCGCTTGGGAGACCTCCCTGTAGCATCCACTTCTGCAATCTTCACAAAGAGTTCCCTGAATACCCAAGTGTCAACAACAACAAAAGGAATGCTGCACTTGTAAAAGAACTGACCAACCAATCGAGTTCACCGGGCATGCTGCTCTCTTTGCCACCCGCATCGATCAAGAGTCTGCTGTCTAGGCCTAACCCCTCTTTGGTGTACTAGGGCGCTCGTGGTCTAGCACGCCCAGTGGATGGGTGATCTGTGGGCGTGTCTGATCGTCCTGGAGGTGTGTCACTCTCTTTGGCAGGATCTGTCGAAGCTTGTGGTGCATCTGCTGCTGATGACGACGAGGGACGAGAAGGAGCCGTTGCCACTAATCCAACATGCTCGGGTGACACTCATGGCCCTGATCTAGGCCCTGCTGCTGCGGATGGAACTGGAGTGGCCTCGCCTGGACCATGCATTGCACCTAAACCATGCCCAGACCGTGCTGTACTAGGCCCTGCACCTGTACTAGGCCTTGCCCATGATGTACTAGGCCTTGCACCCGTAGTAGGCCCTGTCTGTGCTGTACTAGGCCCTGCCTGTGAGCCTACAGGCTACCCTTGCTACCCGTCCTTGTCCAAACCCTGTGATGGTCTCACTGGTTGGGTGGATGTACCATCGGGCCCATACATATCCATCAACTTCTGCACACCTTATCAAGAATCCTGAGGCAAGCAAATATGCCCAATGTCCACCCATCTGGCCCTCTGCGTCGCAAGAAGTGAGCCCTAATCCTGGTGAGTGATCTTGTGAAGTGCCCACCACAATGCAAGCATCTCCATCTGCGGACTCTTGTGCCATGGTGTGTAGCCACATCCCCCTCTATAAGATCAACCTTGGCCGAAAGGCCTCGATCCTGCGGCGACATCGTGTCAACATGAGATCAAACCTGCAAAAAAAAAATAAACAAGCAAATGTTTAGTAGAAGAAAATATATTGCATTGAATTGCTCCCAACAATTCTGACAAGCATCACTTTAAAGCCCTAGGATTTTCTGTTTAACAACAGTACCAAGCTAAAATTCAAATGAATAGAGTTCAAAACATCAGAGCATACATCACAATCATTCTACAAAAAGTGCCAAAACACACATGGGATTAGGGCATGGGATTGAATGATTTCAGTACAAGAGGTAACGGGCGATTGTTGTTAGCGTGAGAGTCCGTGCAAGCGTAATGGAAATGCAGTGTAGGCCTAAACCATGCCCCAGGAAGATGCCTACAACACGCTCCATATTTAGGCCCTAAAACACATGGAATTAGGGCATGGAAAATGAAACTTGTAATACGGACATCAAGAGGAACGCAAATTGCAGACCAGATGAGCAGGACCAGACGAACATCACCTGCCACTTTCTCACAACAACTACAACTGATGGATACTCAGCAGCCACAATCACCACAAGTGCAATCACCTGCTGCTACAAGATCCAGGTCCCCATCACCAATCGGGACATTCACACTACTGACATCATTCCCTCGCATCCAACAAGCAGTCGATTCTGTGGTAGCATTCCGACTGCCACCATAGGCAACAGATTCAGGGGAGGGAGAATGGGAGCTACCTGCAACCACACAAGCAAAAGATACACTTGCAGTTGATCCCACTCAAGAAGACAAAGACAAAGAAGACAAACGGGCAATCCAAAGGGACTCAACTAGGAGGAGCACCCCAGTCATAAACCTCGGGTTTTGAACACCGGGAAAGATGAAGATCCTTAAGGAGGGGGAAGTACAAGAATTGGGAAATCAGTCTTCTCCTTCAACCACTCCTACATCCACACCATCCACATTCCCGTCATCCATTTCTCTTGCCACGACATTTGTATCTACTTTCATGTTTGTTATATCATCAACCCCATCTATCGCAACTTCCATCATCAGAATACCACCACCACCACCTTACCGTACATCTTTCTGTTATTCCACCATCTCACCATTCATCTCTTTTCAAACCATGGTAGTCTTACCGAGGCAGCTAAAAGATCATTATAGTGTCTTGCGGAGACCAACTACCACCTACATTGGTTGGTCAATCAGAAAGAAAGCAGGTGAAGCTACAAGAAAAGATAATAAAAAAGAAAGAAAAAAGAATCAAAGAGATCCAGCTGAGAAGGCCAATACAAACGAAAAGATTGAGAAGCAGACAAAGATCTTGGCCGAGTCTCAACAAATAACGGATCAAAGGAAAAGATGAAGATGACAATGGACCTGCAGGATAAAGTGAGCTCAATACCAAGTAATTAGTGATCAACGCTCGACACTACAAAGATTTGAAGCTGCAACTATGATACTGTCAATTCCTTCACCTTCCACCAAACCCTCCCCTCAGTTCCAATCTGTTTCTTCCACCATTTCATAATCTCTTTGAAGACTAATAATCCAAGGTTTGTGTGACCTACCAATTGAAGGTTCTCCACTTCTCGTCGAGACAAGAGTGTCAATGAGGCCGGGACTTCGACTGGAAGAAGAACTGAGGAAACACCCTGAAGCAGAAGGAAAATACAAAGAGTGCCAAGACAATTCATGATTATTTGGCAAGACCTACGAGAGAATCCTCTGAGAAATCCAAAGAAAAGATCCAAAGGCAATTTTCCAGAGGATAATATGTTCAGATGATCGAGAGTTGGTATACATAGTCGGCCGCGCGATAGCCAAAGGAGAAAAATTGCTGTAAATTTTTTCATGCACGTCCGTTTGTGACGATCCAGGATCCTACGAGCATCGATTCGACGAGGGGGGATTTCCATGATTGTTTGGAACTAGCTGTAGGTGTTAGATTGAAGCGAATTAAAGTGCTACACTGTGAGCGGTGCCCTCTTTTGGTGCTTCTTTTGGCCCTATTTGTGAAATTGGCTACAGGTGTCCGATTGAGGTGCCGTTAGATGCCACACCGTGTTTCTAAATGCCTACAAGAATGCTTGGAATGTTGGTTTACGCCTATAGTGTACGTAGACCTGAATGTCAAGCTCGCTTTTTGGTGTCCCTTTTAGCCCTAATCTGTGAAATGAGCTATATTTGTTTGATCGATGTGTCGTAAGATGCTAGATTGTGTTTTTCAATGTCCACCAAGGTGCTGCAACTCTTGTCTTGCCCATACGACACACTTGTAGGGTTTTTTGTGTGTCATGCTCGCTTTTCACATCAGTTTAGCCCTAAGTTGTGAATCTTTGTTGTTTCACATCAGTTTAGCCCTAATCTGTGAATCTTTGCTGTTTCACATCAGTTTAGCCATAATTTGCAATATACTGAATCTTTGCATGGCTTGTGTGTGTTTTGCAGGGCTTTGAGTGATCACAGTGGCTTATAGGTCAGGTCGACACCATGCTAATTGTTGGTAGGGGCATGTGGGATGAGGTTGATCTTATACGGGGGATGTGGCTTTGTCCCATGGTTCAGGTCCCCGCAAATGGAGATGCTACGATTGCGGTCTAGAGTTCACCGGGTCGCTCACCAGGGTCAGGGCCCATTTGTTACGATTGACCAAAAGGCCAGATGGGCGGGGCGTGGGCATATCAGTATCCAGCTCCATTACAGATGCTGAGGTAGGGAGGCTGTGAGAGACATACGACCATGATGGGTCAGCCAGCCAACCACTGAGACCAGCACAAAGTTTTTTCCAGCATAGGGGGCAGAGCTCACATGTCCAGGGTGCAGGTCCTTGCCATGCAGGGAATACAGGTGCGGGGCCTAGTCGTAGAGAGGATAAAGTGCAGGGCCTAGTCACTTGGTGCTTGCCGCACGTGCAGGGGCACCTGGGCCTTCCGCCACTCCGTCAGAGCCCTCGCGACCATGAACATCCTCATTTGCTAGTGTCACACCCCTAGATGCATGTCCTAGCATGGGTGGGGAGAGAGACACACCACCTACCATGCCATCAGCAGATGCACCCCAGATGCCCCATCTCATATCACCACAAGGCATGTTAGACCACGACTGCCGACACACGCACAACAGAGACATGTCAGGTCGAGTGCACAATTGACTACATTGGACAGAGGGTGGCAGAGATAGTAGGTGGCCCAGTTTTTTGACGAGGCAGCTATTCCATTCGCCATTGTTGACACGCATGTCTTCACAGAGATGATGCGTGGGGGTAGCCTCATGGGCACCTCCTAGGAGAGAGGTTATACGCACGCGCTTCCTGCACTAGGAGGAGGAGACCATCACACGGGAGCTGAGCCCCGAGCAACCAAGTAGAGGTAACTAATCTAATCTCTAATGTTTTTCATTTCACAAGTTTCTTTTGCATTTGTTGCATCTTCCTAGCATGTCATTACAGTCTACACGTGCTTGATATGGCATCTGTGTCTAACTTGTGATGACAAAATTTGCTTTGCAGTTACGGTTGCTCCATATTGTTTGACGGATGGACTGACATTCGTCGCAGATCAGGGTGAACATCTTGGTCTCATGTCCCGCTGCTTGGCATCGTGTTTTTACAAGGGTGGATGCCACTCTTGGTGGTTGCAGCCATCACCGCAGAGTTCATCTACGATGTAGTGAGCTTTGCCATCCAGGAGATTGGGGCCGAGGCACATGAAGTTGTCATGGACAAAGCCACAAACTGCAGGCAGATGGGGGATCTCTTGATGCGCGTAGCACTCCTCCATTGTGTGGACACCATGTGCTGTGCATTCTATCGATATGCTAATCCACGACGTGTGATCCACGAGGTATCCTTCCCATACCTTCTTTTCTGTCTTTTATGTTAGTTATGTTGCTGTCATTTGCTTGCTTTGCTCGCCCGGTAACAATTTTTTGATGGGTGTTTGTCTTGCAGATTATTGCTTGGGCCATGCGCGTGGTCAACTTCGTCACTAGGAAGAAGCAATTTTTGGTCCTATTTCGCAACTACTCATCGTTGGATCTCAGGAAGCCGACACCCACACGGTTTGGCTACTACTTCGTGGTGCTCGAGCTTTTGGCGGCTGTGCGAGACCACTTGTGGAGGATGGTGGCCAACATTGTATTCGTTGAGTTCAGAGCCCGTGGCGAGGATGTGGTTTTTTTTCCAGGCAACTGTATATGGAGATGAGTTTTGAACACGAGCATCGGAGCTGATTGATGTGCCAAGGCTTGTTTTTTGTGTGCTGCACCTAGTGGACCGAGAGGGGTGCACTCTTGGTCTCATAGTACGAGTTCATGGACCCCATT